>OX418226.1:12459036-12482790 GCA_948455865.1 Conomelus anceps | reverse complement strand
CCTTCTCCTCCTTCTCCTCCTTCTCCTCCTTCTCCTCCTTCTCCTCCTTCTCCTCCTTCTCCTCCTTCTCCTCCTTCTCCTCCTTCTCCTCCTTCTCCTCCTTCTCCTCCTTCTCCTCCTTCTCCTCCTTCTCCTCCTTCTCCTCCTTCTCCTCCTTCTCCTCCTTCTCCTCCTTCTCCTCCTTCTCCTCCTTCTCCTCCTTCTCCTCCTTCTCCTCCTTCTCCTCCATCTCCTCCTTCTCCTCCTTCTCCTCCTTCTCCTCCTTCTCCTCCATCTCCTCCTTCTCCTCCTTCTCCTCCTTCTCCTCCTTCTCCTCCTTCTCCTCCTTCTCCTCCTTCTCCTCCTTCTCCTCCTTCTCCTCCTTCTCCTCCTTCTTCCCCTTCTCCTCCTTCTCCTCCTTCTCCTCCTTCTCCTCCTTCTCCTCCTTCTCCTCCTTCTCCTCCTTCTCCTCCTTCTCCTCCTTCTCCTCCATCTCCTCCTTCTCCTCCTCCTCCTACTTCTTCTCCTTTACGTCCTTCTCGTCCTCCTCGTCCTTCTCGTCCTTCTCGTTCCTCTCCTCCTTCTCCTCCTTCTTCTGTTTTTTTCTTCATCTACTTCTTTTAGCTGCATTTTATTCTTATCTTCCTTTTCTTCATTGTCTTTCTTTTCTTTTATTCCAGCTTCTTTTTTTTCTTCTTGTTCATTATCTTTTTCCTTCTTCTCCTCTCTTTCTTCTTCTTCTTCTTCTTCTTCTTCTCCTTTTCCTTTTTGCTTCTTCTTCTTAATCTTGCTTTTCTCCCTCTTCTTCTTCTTCATCTTCACCTTTTTCTACTCCTTCTTTGTATTTCTAGTTCTTGTTCTTCTTTCTCTTCTCCTCCTTCTTTTTTAAGATTATACTAAGAAATATCCTTACTGCTGTTTGCTGCTGGTGTAAACATGGACAAAAATAATTCAAACAGCCCCTGTTTCTGTCCATGTATATTCATGCTATTGTCACGTTTTCTTCACTTTCTCATCAGTTTGTCTTTCTCAACAAATTCCGGCTGTCTTTCACTGTCTAAGTCGTCGTTGTCGTCTTCTTATTCTTCTTCCTACTCCTACTCCACCTCCTCATCCTCCCTTCCTCCTCCTCCTCCTTCTACTCATCCTTTTTCTCCTCCACCACCTCCTTCTCATACTCCTTCATCTCCTTTTCCTCTTCCTTCTCCTCCTCTTACCCTGCTACTCTTTATATATATTCTTCTTTCTCTCCCTCTTCCTCTCCCTCATCCTCTCCCTCTCCCTCTCCCTCTTCCTCGCCCTCTTCCACTCCCTCTTCCACGCCCATTTCCTCTCGCTCTTCCTCTCCCTCTTCCTCGCCCTCTTCCTCTCCCTCTTCCTCTCCCTCATCCTCTCCCTCTTCCTCTTCCTCTACCTCTTTCTCTTCCTCTTCCACTTCCTCTTCCTCTTTCTCACCCTCTTCCTCTTCTTCTTTCTCTTCCTCTTACTCTTCCCACTTTTCCACACGATTTGCTCGATTTCACAATAATAATTTTCCACTATAACCGAATATAAGATGCTCCACTGTGCAAGCACCATGATAGAGAGAAGAAGGTAGAGGAGAAAAAGAACATGATGGAGAAGAAAAAAAGAAGAAGAAAATTCTACCGTTTAGCTCCTAGCCAAACATAATATTAAAGACCTCCTGTGTTTCAGTATATTTTTCTGCTAGCTTAATGACGACGATGAGAAATCTCATTTAGAAATTTCATATGCTTCTAAACATGAAATGTTATGTTCCAGTGACCACGCCCTGACCTCAGCTGCTTCTCCTCGCATCCTCGCTGTACTTTCCATTCAAACTGATAGTTATCGGCGACCCGGCCCTAGAACAGCCAACAGCCTGGGTATTCGCCCTAATCAAGATGCAGTATTTGATTTCTCCGCTATTAAATAGTGGTGAAATTCCTCATGAAATAGGACTCCGGTGAATATTATGATGACATAAGGAATATCGAGGATCTACATCAAATACTTTATATTTATTTTTAAATTTACATCATATTATATTTTATTTCCATATTTTCATATTTTATTTACTTTATATTTTTCATATTTTCCAATTAGGACAACACATTATAGTTTTATAATATGTCAATATAGCCGGTATTTAGTATTACAATAACTATGGTCATATAGCATTAAAATCATAAAAAAATAAAAATTTAATTAAACACAATTACTCAAGTAACAATAATTAACACATAATATAAAATGAAGAATGAGCGAGCCTGGTTATACAGCATTGAAATTATAAAAATATGGAAATTCAATTAAATACAATTACACAAGTAACAATAACTAACACATAACATCAAAGAAAAGAGAAAGAAGAGCCAAGAAAATGAGCGAGCCAAGAAAGAAGAAAACGGGAACAAGAAGAAGAGACTGATAGTCGAAAATTTTATAAGTAATATTAATAAAAAAATTAAAAACTTATTGTTTCACCAAATATGATAATATTATGAAGGTTAAATTAAAAAATAATTAACTGAATGTGCCACATTAAGAAGAAGTATTTTTTATGGAATTTTAGGTTATAAATGTTTAATTTAATAATTACTATTCGTTTCATTCATTCATTTATTCATCAATTAACCAAAATACAATCAAGTAAAGATACAACAGTCACATCCCACTGTAAAGAGAGCAGTTCTTTACAAATTTTCAACTAAAAAATAAAAATTTAAAGTTAAAACTCCAAATTTCAAATTCCTTTGACTTTGAAGTCAATTACAGATTCTTTCCAAAACAGAAATATAAATTTAGAAGTTCTATTCAAAAATTTGAATTGTCTGTCCAAAGAAATTGAAAATAATTCTGAGGTTCTGGATAGCTGAGTGTGCTTGCTTAGTGAAATATCCAATACTCAATTATAATGACCACTGTAATGTTGAACACAAGCTTAGAAATGGCACACTGCAATATGTCATACACCAAACCACAACATGTGTTTGATTTTGCGATGTTAATTATCATTGAGTATTGAGATATATAAGTCTTTCAACATCACTGTGCAAGCAGCCTCGTTTTGGAGAAGTGTTTTTTCTTTTAAATATTTTAGCAAAACAAATTCTTCTAGGTTTTCTTCAGGCCTGAAATTTTTTATGGAGGATTAATTTTAGAAGAAGGAGGTACAGATAATTGTTTCTCTTCATGTGACCGAAATATTCGAGCTTATTATTCTCTATTGTAAAAGATGAAATAAATCAGAATTACCTTCTCCGTAATTTTTGTCAAATAATTTATCTATTTTTTAAATTTTATATTGCATATTTCTCCGGAAAAGGTTTAAAAAACATCAAACTCATTGTGGAAACCTTCAATTTTCCGGCATTATGCCGGATTAGCGAGTTGTCCCCTATCAATGCATGAGTCTCATGATTAAAAGCCGTGCTAAGCTCCGCCCCATCACTCACGTTCACGTTTAGCCAGAGAATTTTGCGAGAAATTTCGCGATTTTGACCCGAGATAGCAAAAATTTGCAAACAGAATACGCTGAGAATGGCATGCTCTTCATCGGATATAATTATCCACCTCTTTCTTCTTCAGATAAAATTATATTGTTTGATAATACATGCTCGTCTCTCGAGGAAATGTAAACATCATTGGGCTGCTAAAGTTTAGCTGAATATCTAAATAGCTGGGTCAACATCCTTTCAACTTTTATGCCTCTTGCAACTAATTCTTCCCTCTTGCTATTTTTATGACTTGAGGCATGCCCTAAGTATGGTTCTTCATCATAGTAGTGAAATATGTTGCATGCAATTACGCATGCCCCACGTGCCCCACATCGTGGCAACATATTGCATGCTGCTTTACCCCAAAGTTGAACGATTGTGGACAAAGCTATTTGGAAAGCGTGCCACCAGGAAAGGTCCGATAGCCGAATATAAATATATGCTATTTTTCAACATCTCTGGTCAGTCACTCGTGAGCTGAGTCTGTCCCCTATAATTCATGGCATCTCGATTACATAGTTCAGTTCTCTTCCCAAAGTTAGTCGATTCGCTGGAAATTTGACTCTTCAATTATTTAGTAGCAGACGGAAACACTCCATAATCTTATCCAGCTATGAGAGATATAAGCTTGATATTCATCTCATTCCCAAGAAATATTAAGAACTTACACAACCTGAAATAGTTTTACCCAAATTGTGATGCAGTAGATTTATTGTATTGGCAATTTAACGATTGAAATACTAGAGTTTTTCATCCCATATATTTTTATTGAAGATTTAACAAGGAGAATACTAGAATACTATACCTCATATAAGCCTCTCCAATGTTCGAATAATAATAATATTATCACAAGTTGAAAACTATAGTAATCCGACAGAGTATTGTCTTGAGAAGATTCATCCAAAGAGGTTAAAAAAATTAATTAAATCCTATGTTCTGTGGTATCATCCACTAGACCTAGAGAAATACTAGAGAATGCTTTCAACTCCATTATTTGTCTCATCTTTTTAATACCTCGTATGTCAATGTGTATAACTGATGAAATAATTCAATAAATCATGTTTCATTTTATTAATATTTTTCTCCAATCATTTCCCATTAAAATGTTCAAATACTATTTTCCATTATAGTTTTTGAATAACTAATTTCCATAATGTTTCTTAAATACTTATTTGCCGAATAATTTTATATAAAATATAATATCATTATTAATAATAATTATTATAAATTAATAAAGAGATTTTCAAAAATGAAATCACTTTGAATCATTAACTCCTCCCATTGCTTCTAATAGTAATAACAGGAGTGATTTTAAACAGCCATTGTCATCACTCTATCATAGCGTACCTATCAGAGGCCTCCATTTTGTTAGCTAAGCGTTTAGCTCCTCCCCTTTTACCAGTGGGTGTGACAGGTCTCAGTCTACAGCCAATCACATCCTAGCCCTTAGATCTTATTGGAAGCCTCCCCTTTGATATCCAATAGTATTACCCCTTGTAAGGTAATTAAGGTATATTAATTGATAAAGCCGGTTAAAAAACTTTAGCTTGATTATTTTAAGATTGAAAATTATTGTGTTACGTGTACAATTCTTAGCAGGTTATGATTGGAAATGAAGGCTGATGAAAATTTTATTTTTGCTTTGAGGCTGAGATTGTGAGCTAATTTCCAATTCAAATCTTCCATTTTATAATAAATGCGACTGTAACAACACATCAAAATCGATATCCATCATAACCATCTTTCTATCATACCAACCACAACCTTCTCAGTGGTGGTAATAATATTATAGTAGATATATATTTTTTTTGTAGATTACGTCTTGGAGACTCCTTTTACAGAGTATAAGGCAAGTCAGATCAACAATTATACAATCTTATACACTATAAAAAAATCAATAAATATACACTATAATACCAGTTACCAAGGTCATTATATCAATTATGTGAAGTGAGGCTAGTTTTGATGTGAAAGAAACTCTTGTACACTATAAAAAGCTTTATCAACCAAATATTCTTTCAATTGTTTTTCAAATATTTCTATATTTTCAAGACTCTTTAAAAACTTGTGGTAGCTTGTTGTAGAGTTTCCTACCAATGTAACTAGGTTTTTGTTTAAATAAGCTTCTATTGTGACTCACCAAGTGATAATCTCCTCGGCTTCTTCTATTATAATCGGGTACATGAAAAACATAGTGCTGTCACAACTATTCAAACCATCGTGATACTATAGTTGCGACTGTCACATAACTTTCAATCTCAATCAGTTTTTCAAAATAATTTTTCCATTAGTGAGATTGAAAAAAATTTAACAGTCGAGTGTCTTGTGATTTATTAATTCAGGTAGTTATGACATTTTAATTTTTATTAATTCAAGTAATAATTATTATTAAGCTTTTTTGTATTGGTGATAGCAATGTTGAGTTGGATACAATGAGAAATTAAAATGTCATAGCTGCCTGAACTAATAGAATTAAAATGTCATAACTAATAGCCAAATTATTAGCCTATGAGCAATGGAAATTATGAAAATCCAATGCAAGCGAACTTTTCTTGAAATGGAAACCTAGTTTACGCCGTGAAGTGTTCAGGTTTTGAGTTTAGTCTTGGGTTATCTACATCAATCATGCTGACAACCATTAAAAGAAGATAAATTATCATAACTGGGCAATAAAACTTGGTTTTGATGGACAGAAAACGTAACAATGGGAAAAGTTATCGTTTCAGAGCTTCGAATAGGGTTACACCAATATCAATCATGCTGGCAATCATTGAAAAGTCGAAATTCGCAATACGTAAACTTCAAAACTTGATTCCAAGTGACAGAAAATGTCAAGGCTGCACTAATAACTGGAAAACAGTACAACTGGAACGGAATCGGAATCAACATGGACACCAAACACCCACCCGAGTAATTCTCATGCTCAGAACAAGCATTTCCACAGTCGATTATAATAAATCCAGCGAGCACTGTTTTCGATATCCTTCAATAAAAGTCTTGTTCCACACACTACACTAATTGGCTTCAATGTTCGACGCATTAAATGCGTGTTTTATTCCACAGGATAAGTTCTCCTCCTATCGATGCCGAAAACTAGACTTCTAACTACTCATTCCACCCGTGAATCTCTCAGTAAAAGCTACGGCTTTCCAGGCCGCCGTAAAACTGACCTATCAAGTTCCAATACTTGATTTAATTTGTTTTCTGAGGATGAAGCCCACATAGGTCTGAGACCTGTGCGTGGGTAATGAGTTGGATGATGGTGATTGATGAGTTGGACCTACAGTTTTAGGTGGGTTCCGAACCACCGGGGAGTGATTCTACAGCAGAGAACAGAGTCTGAAGGTAAAGTGTGATTTTTTCAGGGTGAAGCCCACATAGATCTGAGACCTGTGCGTGGGTAATGAGTTGGATGATGGTGATTGATGAGTTAGACCTACAGTTTTAGGTGGGTTCCGAACCACCGGGAAGTGATTTTACATCAACAGTGTCTTTTTTGCTGGCCAACCTAATCGGTCTCCGTTACAAACAGGACCTACGAGAACGCAGCTTATCTCTATCTGATTGAACCTGCTACGCCTCGCAGCTATCACTCCCGCATAACAACATAATAACCCATAACAATAACATAACCCAACATAATAACATAAATAATTGTATTCAAATGTACTTTTTATTATTTCTCTATTATTTATAAATATAAAGAATGTTTCACAGAGTTACAATACTCTTAGGTTTGTTGCAATCACTTAAATAATGAAAAATGTTTATGCAGGTCAGCATTATGTGGGTAACGTTATGAAGGTGTGATATAGGTCTGGAAATGCTTCGTTACAGAGTTGAAGATGGCGGAAGTTGGCATCCAGCCCCATCAATATTACTCAGTCAGAAATTTGTAGGGCATTAATTTCACTTGTAATTTGTTTCGATGCTAGTAAAAACGACAGCTTTCCTGGCCGCCGTGAAACTGAACTGAAACTGACCTATCAAGTTCCAATACTTGATTTAATAATAACATTTATTATATTCAAATGTACTTTTTATTATTTCTCTATTATTTATAGATATGCAGAATGTTTCGCAGAGTTATAATACTTCTTAAGTTTGTTGCACTCACTGTAATAATGAAAAATATTTATGCAGGTCAGCATTATGTGGGTAACGTTTATGTAGGTGTGACATAGGTACGGAAATGCTTCGTTACAGAGTTGAAGATGGCGGAAGTAGGAATTTAGCCCCATCAATATTACTCATTCAGAAATTCGTAGTGCATTAATTTTACTTGTAATTAGTTCAGGTTCTATGTAATGTTTTAATTGTGTCGCATCAATTTGTTTTAATTTAGAATAAATTTAGAGCGATGCAAACAACCAAAAATTTAGAAGGCGAAATGTGGAAAAAGGAAAACATTTCCTTTCTACACGCTTGTACACCAAAATACCCATGTTTTGTTTTAGGCCCCTGTGCTGGGCAATGTTTATAATGTCCATGCATACAAAACCAAGAGGAACTAGGTTACCAAGCCAAATGAAGCGCATGTTTAGGAAACAATCACTCGAAAATATAATTACACCTCATTAACTTCAAAATAACCAAATCAAAAAATATACATTTCAATCAACATTACTGTCTAACCTTATCATTATCTCAAGTCTTTAAAATTATTGCGCATTTCAAAGATAACTTTAATTAAAAAAATTATTCGTTGTTTTCATTATCTCACTGAATTAATAGTTTCCCACAATTTGTTGCACTCGCTTTGATCGAAGAAAGAAATATAATAAATTTGTTACCTCGTTTGATAATCCTTACTAATTCCAAGGTATTGACTTCATGTTGGATCGTTGATCTAATACAGCCTTGATCAGGAATTGCGAATCAGGAAAATAGGAACCTTCCAATTCTTGTACTCTCCAATGCTGGAATACTCAAAGTCTCGAAGTTTCGAAGTCTTGACTATTCGGGAAGACTCCAATTCAGGAATGCTGCAATTCGGCAACACTCTGCGATACGGGAATGCTCCTATCCGGGAATGGTCCAATGCGGGAATGCTCCATTTCAGGAATGCTCCTTTTCGGGAACCGCTTATAAAGAGGCGAAGTACATAATGGGTTATCCTCTAACCAAACAAACTAATTCAAACTAAAGATGAGGTGAGTGGCGGTTTCCCAAAATTAAACTTTAAATCACATTATAAAATAAATCTGACATTATAAACATTGCCCAGCACAGGGGCCTAAAACAATACTATCACGTCACCATAACCTCAGATATACACTGTAACTTCATCAAAACTAGCGTGGTGTTTGCTCCATGCAATTTCGTAGAGTCATGAGCCTGTTGCTTGATTACTGACTACTCCTCGCTCTTGGTGGGAATCGATGTTCAGAAACTATACTGGAACTACAAAACTATGCAACTTTTACCGAATCAAAACACTCGACTTGCCTCCAGGCATGCGCAGAAGGCCTATTCCGTAAATGAAAAATGAACAGGTAAAGAAAGTGTAGGAGAGAGCAAGAGAATGAGAAACTAGCTCTATCTTCTTTTACTACAGTAGCGTGGGAGACAATCCTGCTCGATATTGAAACTCAAAACAATGCTTCACTGTAAAACCAATTCCAATATGAAAACCCAATCGATTCAATTACTTCTATTGAAAATGAATAATTAGAATCTAAACTCCCCAATAACTAGCTTTAAATGTCCTAATCCAGAAAACTTTACATGAAAAAATATCTTTAAAATTTAATAACGTTTAAAATGATACTAAACAAGACGATGATCCAAGGTAATTGAAAAAAAAGAAGAAATTTGGGCTACTCCCAAATTCATAACAATTGAAAAATTAAACAGTATAAGTGAAAAGTCGATGACTACAGTCATCTTTTAAAACAATTTTATTTTTATTCAACATAAGAGCGAGAATAGCCAAAAACACATATTTTCAAGTTTGTAATCATTTAACTTGATTGAATGCGTCATAAATTTGTATATTTCCTGACAAAACCTGTAGAAAATTTCATTTCCAATTTTCATTAACTTTTAATAGCCGCATTTTATTTCTTTAAAAACTAGGATTTTAAGGAATTGGACCACATAAATATAACAAGATTTGCAAAATTAATGTGTTTTGATTCAGTTAAAGCCAATTTCAACAAATTTGGGTGTGTTTTCAGCTATTGGGTTATTGAACATTTTTTGTTCAGAATTAATCTCTGCAAACTTTATCAGAAAAAGTACAATTCATTAATTTTGAAAATATAAATATGTCGGCAGTCCAAGGACCCCAGCGACACACAACACATCAAGTTTTAAGATCGAATAGCAGGCAACGAGTTCAATGCTAAAAAATATAAACAGTAAAAAAATGAATACTGTATTGAACAATAATTAATAATACTGTCAGCTGGAAATTATCAAGGTTAAGTTCGGGAAGTGACAGCCGTGAGCCGTAGAAGGTGTCTGTTCAATCAGATAGAGATAACCTGCGTTCTCCTGGGCTCTCTTTCTTTGTATGGGTGACCGATTAGATTGGCCAGCAAAAGACGCATTTCTCTGCTGTGAATTAACTTCCCGGTGGTTCGGAGCCCACCCAAAACTGTCGGTCCAGCTCATCAATCACTATCATCCAACTCATTACTCACGCACTGGTCTCATACCTATGTGGGCTTCATCCTCAAAAAAAAAGTATGAATGGACGAATTTCTGTCCAGACTTCGCCCTTATTACGTGAATCCTTCACATAAAATATATTTGTTAATATTTAAACATTTTTCCACATATTGTGTTGTTAATAATATTCTTTTCAATCAGTCACAATGGAATTTTGCAAATTTACGTAAACAAAATATTATTTTATTTTCTTATCTTATACCTGCTGAAATACTATAGGATGAGAACCTAATATCCCTAATGGGGTCCTTTTTTGAGAAAATATAGCCTATGAGGAGGGCATCGTAACGACAATATTATACAACATAATTGATGGAAAGCCAATTTCAAGGCAACTTGACTTCAACTCAACATTACTTTTACTCTAACATCAATAGTTACCAGCCTAAATAATACATAGAGAATAACCCAGCAAAAAGGAGAGTGCAAAACCTTCTAAAGTGGTGAAAACCTTGATTTTATCACACAAAAAATAAATAAATAAGATAAAAATCCACTGTTTGCATGGGCTTTGTTCAATAATTAAAGTAAAGTTGTGGAAGCAGGCGGACTTTAGCAGACCAGCTATTAAATCAGGAATCGTAAAAGGGGTCTTATCAGATATCAATGGGACAGATAATCTTTATGGTTGCTGATCTTGAGTATAGCTGCTGTATGTTGACCCCTCCCTCTACCACTTACCCCATTCCCTACCCACTCAGGTCACGTGATTAATGATCACGTAATATCCAATTATGGGTTCACGCAACTTTGTCAATGTCCTACCATGCAGACATCACGCTATTTATAAAGTATCACGCTATAAGGTAGGTGGTACCCTTTCAATGCAATTTAAACAGCTTATTATCACCAACCTGTACTTATTTTACTTATTTCTTATCTTATTTCATATCTTTTTGGCATTATCGTTAGTCGGGAAAATGCACTCATAAACACAATTAAACTTGAAACAAATTATAATATTGAGTGTAGGATTTCTAATGATTTTGCAGTGGAAATGGAGTAAGAACTCCATCAATGAAGTAAGACTATTGAAACTATTAAAAGAAAAGTTTTAATTGTCTTGGAGAAAGTTTTACATTTGAATGAATTCAATTTTAGAAAAATAACCCTTCAAATCGATAATCGATTCTGAAAGGCTGCAATCGATATCCCATCCAGTGAAATCGTCGAAGGAATTTCGATACTTGACAATATCGATACTAGGTACCATCGATACCATGTTATCAGCTCCGGAGGATGAAGCCCACATAGGTCTGAGACCTGTGCGTGGGTAATGAATTGGATGATAGTGACTGATAAGTTGGACCTATTGCTGAGCTGTTCTGTATCATTCGGATAATACAGAACAGGTGTGTTGATAAGCAAGACAGTATCGATACTTCCATCCGGTATCGAAACTGGCATCATATCGACTATTTCACTGGTTGGGATACGAATTGCAAAATTATGAAGCTGGAGGTTGATTCATTACTAGATGAAATTTTTTAAAAGAAAGAGAGACATTTGTTATAAAATACTGTGATACAAACTCACAAGATCTGCAAAACAAACACAAAACGTGTGTAGTGAGAATAGAGAGAAAGAAGTGGTTCTCGGTGTTATCTGCTATGTATATGTTTACTCCTAAGCAATTAATTACTCTGCTTTTGACACTTTTATAGTGTTTACTTGGACCTTTGTAGAATGTTCTAGTTGTTTGATTAGAAATTAATGGATTCTTATCGAATATTGTGGAAGGTGTGAAGGTCTTTCATTGTTTATTTTAGAAATCGGTAGAAGTTGATAGAAAAATCGAGAGATATCTCAATTATGAAAAATTATATAAATAGAGGGAGACTTTTGTAAATTAGTCAGTCTTGTTTGAAATTCGTCGTGATAAACAAGTTGTGACAGTTCTATTATATTGTGTCTATATATTGTGATAATTCTTTCTCTGTGCCTGTAGTGATAATTCTTTTTCCTATTTAATTCATACCAGTGAGCTACTAAATAGTTTTTATTGTATTACGGACTAGTGCTACGTAAGTTAATTGTTCTTTTTCGACGTTTCTTTTTGAATATTATCGGACAGTTTATTGTACAGTTATTATTTAATATTAGATCGGCCTTTTGAATTTTAGTGATTGATTTTTGTACAGTTTATTGAAATCTCTCTATAAGTTGAACAATATCGATTTATCTGTTTCAATTGCTTATTTTTCTGTAAGACATTACCGATCAGTGAGTGTTGTGATTATTTGTGTAAATAAAGTGCGAGTGATAAATTTAAGTGTTGCCAGCGTTATTTTAGACATAGAACCCGTAACACGTTTATAATAAGAAGAATAGAGTATAACTAGAAGAGTAACTAGAGAATATTACATTCAACATTACACAATGACAACTAAATGGTCAGTCTTGGGGGGTTATCTATTTATTTGGGTTTTATTTGGGTGGGGATGGGCTCCATATTCAGTAATCATATGAGGAAAGATCACCACCTGATCAGGGGGATTCGCACCGTAGTTACGCCACTAATATAATTTTTTTTTTGTTTTTGTTTCGGTTTCACCATTTAGAGATCACGATTGTAGAGTATTCAATTCCTTATGGTTCTTCTTCTTTCCCAAGAGGTCTTCATCTGTTCAGAGAACCCCTGTCTTCGTTCCTCCGTCCACCTAGTTCATACCCTCCTGCTTTCGACCCGGAAACACCCCTTCACGACCTTTGAATATTTCTCTGTTTGGTACTTCTTTATTCTGATTCTCGCTCGTTCAAGATCTTCTTTTACTTCCTTTATCCATGCTATAGTCATAAAAATTTTTTTTTTTTTTTTTGTAGATTACGTCATGGAGACTCTAGTTAAGAAGTATAAGACAAGTCAGATTAACAATTATACACTAGTTACCATAATTACTATATCATTAGAAGAGGTGAGGCTTTTAATTTGACCTGCTTTCAAGAATATGGAAAGTAGAATAACGAAATATTTATAAAGATAAGCTTTATCAATTATCAAAGTTGATTTCTCTAGATCTGAATTAATAGGGAAGATGATGATAAAAAGCAAATATTGGAAATATCCTGACTTGAAAGATTTTTTTATAAATTAATTTTTAAAGCAAATGGCTCCCCCCCTCCCGCTCCTGAATTCACAATATAAATTACTTCTTTCATGGAATAGCTTATTATAAATAGCATTCTCCACATTCTAAATTCTAAACAAACATTTTTTTATAGTCGCTGAAAATTAACGGTCACTTGTCAACAATAGCACAAAACTCCTTGAACAATATGATTTAAAGGTTGCATTTTGTGTCCATGTTGTCCAAGTGGCTCATGTTGGCGAGAAGCAACATAACTATGCGACATGTCGGTGAAGCATGTCTGTGATCTTTAAAGTTCGTTGTTACCACTGGACATTCGAGGTCTCTGCTCTGTACATGTCCGGTCGCCATGTTTGCTGACAAATAATACAAGAGAGTAGGAGAGGAGTATAGAACAACAGAGATAGAGTGAGAGGGAATAAGTGAGGAAGTGGGAGAAAAATGAAGAGAGAGGGATGATGAGAGTAAGAGAAAGAAACAGATTTATTGTACTGCTTCCCGACATTGTACAATACAAGTAGTCCACACTCCACACAAACAAATCGTTTATGCCACTTTCATAATGTTCTACTAAGATAAATTGATCAAGAACAACTACTACATTAAATAATGAGTGGTCTTTTTGATCAACTTCAGAATATGAGAATAATCAAAACTTATAGTCCCAATTAGCCTCAAAATTAGGAGGAGCTGGAAGGTTATTTCTTGTAATTATTATCATGTTTTCTTTTATATTGTAAATGAGTTACAAGATTTTATTCATATTAACCTTTTATTGTAAATTTAACGACTTGCAGTCAATTTTTAATTGCGAATAAATAATAATTGTACTCTCACTTGGCCGAACGTTTTTTAGTAATGGAATTTATTGAAGATGAGTTTACATAACTCGGAAACGTTGGGCTAAGTGTGAGTATAATAATAAAATTTATCCACAATTAAAAATTGACTGCAAGTCGGTAAATTTACAATAAAAAGTTAATCCAGATTCAGATTGTTATGGAACAAGAAATCCGAGAATTTTATTTATTTCAGGGATTTTTTTAAGTGATGTGGGGGGGATTTCGTAGAGTGCGATCAAAGTTAATAGGAACAAGGTTGTAACTCGCTCAAATTAGCAAAATAGGAATATCATGACGTCACTTGATAATTCAAGTTAGTTTGAAGTAACTGACAATTCAAAATACTGACAATTATACAGAAACAGGATTTATTATTATTCTCAAGGGTTATTGATTATCCATTATTATTCTAAGGGTTTGTTGTAATATAAGTACATGCTGTAATTTGTTGTCTGTGTGAATAAAATGATGATGATGATGATGATGATTCTTCTCAAATTTCTTTAAGTGCTATTAATTTATACTGAAGACTTACGCAATGAAACAAATTGACAAATATACAGAAACAGAATTTAGTTCTATCAGCTATTCAATGCCGTTGTCAATATCCGCCATTTCGGACGTCTTCAGTTTAAATTAATAGCACTTTGAGGAATTTGAAATTAATAAACATTTTTCATTTACAATGGGGCCAAGATATTTACTTCTTTCTGAAAAAAAAACAAATAAATTAATTTGGAACATCACCCTCACGATACTTGATAAATAAATAAATCAGCGTGCGGCCACTCCGAAATTCCATAACTCAATCACACACTACAGAGGGTGCCAGATAAGGCATGCGGCTTATAACATTTGGTCCCGACCTCGTAAAATGTCATCCGTGTTTCTGCCAGAGATAAGATGACAGGCGGAAGATTTCGACTCGTTTTTTAATCTCCAAATTGAATTTGGCACTTTCTGAACTTTCTGGCGCAAGCCAGTGACACAATAAAAGGCAAATTTAATTAAAAGCATACACAATTGCTTTTAGTCCTATCTGGGAGATATGTAAAGTACTACGCAAGCTTTTCGCTTCGGGTTTGGTGTTTATTTTTCTCACATTTGGAGTGCAGCAATATATGGGAAAGAAAAGAGATGAAGAATAAAATAAAGGAGAGACAGCGTGGAAGGAGAAAAACACGTGAAAAGTGAGAAGAAGCAACAGAAATTGGGATAAGTGAGATGGAGAGAAAACGATAGAGTTTTAAGTGAGAGAATAAAGTAAGAAATGTATGGAAGATTGAAAAAGGAAGAAAAACAACATAGAGAACGATAAATGCTAAAGATAATAGTTCTATCCGTGTACAACCATTCCGAAAGACACGAGACAGCTTTCAGTATTGAGACAATACTGGGTTTTAACGCTTTTCATTGTGATATCTACAAGATAACTGATGAAGCTAAATGTGAAGCCATCTTATAGTGGTCATATCAGAGGGACACCTTGACTTTACTTGAAGGACAAGACCACTTTATCCTTTTAGACACTCTGCTTTCTTGTTCCTTTATTCGTTAATTGAATGTAAGTGTGACTGTATCTTTTACATCATGTAGATATTATTGTACAGTAAAGTGTTGGTACGACTTCTTCTTTTTCTTCTTCTTCTTTTTTTCTTCTTCTTCATCATCATCATCATCATCATCATCATCTTCTTCTTCTTCTTCTTCTCCTTCTTCTCCTTCTTCTTCTTGTTCTTCTTGTTCTTCTTGTTCTTCTGGTTCTTCTTGTTCTTCTTGTTGTTTTTGGTGCTCTTGTTCTTCTCGTTCTTCTTTTTCTTCTTGTTCCTCTTGTTCTTCGTGTTCTTATTGTTCTTCTTGGTCTTCTTGTTCTTCTCGTTCTTCTTGTTCTTCTTGGTCTTCTTTTTCTTCTTGTTCTTCTCGTTCTTCTTGTTCTTCTTGTTCTTCTTGTTCTTCTTGTTCTTCTTGTTCTTCTTGTTCTTCTTTTTCTTCTTGTTCCTCTTGTTCCTCTTGTTCTTCTTGTCCTTCTTCTTCCTCTTTACTTGTTCTTCTTCTTCATCTTCTTCTTTTTCTTCTTCTTCTTCTTCTTCTTCTTCTTCTTCTTCTTCTTCTTCTTCTTCTTCTTCTTCTTCAGCTTTTTTCTCTAGTTCTCCTTGTCGATCCTCCTCTACTGCTATTACATCTAATTTTTCTTGATTCTCTTTTCCTACTTTTTCATCTTCATCCACTTCTCTTTGTCATTCCTCTTTTACTTTCGTTACATCTTCTTTATCTTTATTCTCTTTTCCTGCTTCTTCATGTTCTCTCTCTTGTTTCTCTTTTCCTGCATCTTCTTGTTTCTCTTCTTTTGCGTGCTCTTATTCTCTTTCTTTTCTCTCTCTTCTCTTTATCCCTCTTCTTTTTCTTCTTCTCAAGTTTCTTTTTCTTCTTCTTCTCACTTCTCTATTTACTTTTTTCTATTTCTCCTTCTTCCTTCTCTTATCCTGCTTCTATATAATATTTTTCTAGCTCATCTTCTTCTCCTTCTTTTTTTCTATTTCTTCGACTTTATTCCTCTTATTGTACTACTTCATTTAATTTTTCTTGTTTCTCTTTTCATGCAATTTCGTCTTCTTTTACATGTTACTCTTCTCGTGTTTCTACTTCTTCTTCTTCTTTTACATTCAATTCTTTTTCTTGATCTTCTTCTCTTCCTTTCCCTTCTTCTACTTATCTTTCTTCCCCTCCTTTTTCCTCTTTCTTTTCTTTCTCTTCTCTCCCTCCTTCTTTCCCTTCTTTCACTACTCCCTCTTTTTCATCATTATCATCATCATCATCATTTCTGGTTTATCTTTTCTGCCATTTAATCTTCTTTTTTATAATCCTCTTCTCCTCTTTCTTCTTCTTCTCTTCTTGTTCCTCTTCTTCTCATTTTTCTCATCTTCCTCTTTCTCTTCTTCTCTTTTATCTCTTCTTCCTTATCTCTTCTTTTTTTCCTTCTTTTTCTCTTCTCCTTTTTCTCTTTTTCTTTTTCTTTTTCCCTTCTTCTTTTTCTCTTCTTCTTTTTCCCTTTTTCTTTTTCTCTTCTCCTTCTCCTTCCCTTCCCTTCTCAACCACATTCTCCTTCTCCTTCTACTCCTCCTCCTCCTCCTCTTCCTTCATCTTCTTTTTCTTAAACTTATCTTTCTTCTTCTCCAATTATATCTCCTTCTAACATTTTTACCAGTTCGGTAAAAGCATCACTGTTTTACCATTGGTAATAGCCAGTGTCACAGAAACACGCTTGCGTATTGTGAAATCGTACTTTCATTCATAAAAACTAAACTCTCACAGACGCGCACTCACGCACAGGAAGTTTAATGAATGAAATTGAAAACGCTACATCGCGTTGCAGCTGGTGAAATACGGTACTCTATCTCGAATCTAGCAGAGAGAACAACAACCTACGTCCAATTACGATTTGATTCTCAATAAAAATACGTGAAAACGTGTTTTGTATGTGTGTGTGTGTTTGTTTGTTGGTGTGTGTGTCACCAACTAATAACCATCCCACAGTTAACTAAGCCTCTATCCACTCTAACTTCTTGTGCTTTCATGTTGTGTTGTCTATACGAGGCTCATTCAATAAGTAGTGGGTATCATCTTCACCTTGCATTGGAGCTGAGTGGGACGTTCGGTGAAAGTAGAGTAGCCTCTCTTGGATGTGTACTCAAATATTTGGGGCTTGTTGCATAACAATCACAAATCACAATAGATAGATGAAAAGATAGATGAAAAGATAGATGAATAGGTAGATGAAACTCTAAATTCAGGCGAGGCTGTAAATAACCACATATCCAGGCCCATTAAATACAATTAACCAAATCAAACAAGAGGTACAAAAATACAATATTACTTCTTATTTTCCCTTCTTCTTTTTCTCTTCTTATTTTTCCCTTCTTCTTTTTCTCTTCTCCTTCTCCTTCTCCTTCTCCTTGGTCATACAAAAACATGAAACTGAGCATAATACATCAGTTAGCCAGTCTTTCAACAAAAAACAGGACAATCCAATATTAGAACTGACACTGTATTTATATTTAATATATGAATTTTACTCACAGCTTAGGCTGGTGAAGCTTCTCTTTAGACGTGAAATGCATTCTCCCATTATCTCCAGTATAAGTGAGTGAAAATCGTATATTAGATAGAAATACAGAGTCAGTTTTGAGAAAAGATTGTTCATAAAGTATTTCGTCACGAGAAACATCACAGATAAAACAGAATTGAAGTTATAAATGTCAAAACAAAGAAATTATTATCCCTTCCAATATTCAACACTGGAAACGTTCAACACTTCATTATCAGTAAGAATAAAATAATTTGAATACGAAAAAGTTATTTCTGTTTCAATAAATTAGATAATTCGAATATCAGTAACTATTGATTTATAAATAAAATAAATCTTATATCGCAATTGTAGGAATAATCAACTATGCTGAAAGTGAACGGGAACTTATTTAAATAAGTAGATAACAAGTAATTGCAAGATCATCTTGATTGAAAATGAAAAAATACTCGTCAAGTGAGAAGTATATCAACATAATGAAATAAATAAATATTTATACAAATCTGTGATGTTTTTTCTACTCGATGAACAACTTCATATCAAAACTGACACTGTATTTCTAGGATTTCCAACCAAAAAACCAACATTGCCGATCCAGGATGCCTTGAAGTCGAGTCTCCATGACTCGATAACGTTTGGCCAAGAGTGAGTACAAATATTATTTATTAACAATTTAAAATTGACTGCAAGTCGTTAAATTTACAATAAAAAGTTGACTGTATTTCTATTTAAATTATGATTCATTTTAACTGAAGGAATGCATTGAACTTCATCAGCTTCTCTGAATAAAATTGTTAATCCAGATTAAGCAATTAAATAATAATTCAAATATAAAGACAGTGCTAGATGTTATTCTTTTTAGTTCTACGTCTTGGAGACTCCAGTTAAGGAGTATACGACAAGTCAGATCAACAATGATACAATCTTATACACTAGATACTATAATTACTATATCAATTAGTTGGGGTGAGGCTTAATTTTGATGTGAAAGGAACTTTTGTTCACTATAAAAAACTAAACTAAATATTTTTTCAATTGTTTTTTAAAATATATTTATTTTCAAGACTCTTAAAAAACTGCGGTAGCTTGTTGTAGAGTTTCCTACCAATATAACTAGGTTTTTGTTTGAATAAGCTACTATTGTGACTCACTAAGTGATAATCTCCTCGGCTTCTTGTATTTTGGTTAATATCATTCGTGAATCCAATGGCCTACATGAATCCAATCTATTTACTCTTTCCATTCACCTAGGTATGAGTATTAGGTATTTATGTAATTGAACTCTGTCATAATAAGAATAACATTTATTAACAAATTTCACTAATAACTTTAAAGATCATGTTGCCACTCACATTTCCACAATGGCAATATACGAACGTGAACTTCCATTGGATGTTGCAGTAACCGAAAATAACAGAACTAAGTCTGTAAAGTCATATCTTGGCTTGAATGTTTAAGCTATTGTAATTCTGTGAGATACACTATACAGATTTTATTTGCCACAATATTACATTTTTGTAGATTTTTATAATAAATTGAGGGTACTTTCCCTTCATAAATAGCCATTGATAAGAAGAAATTGAGGGTACTTTCCCTTCATAAATAGCCATTGATAAGAAGAAATTGAGGGTACTTTCCCTTCATAAATAGCCATTGATAAGAAGAAATTGAGGGTACTTTCCCTTCATAAATAGCCATTGATAAGAAGAAATTGAGGGTACTTTCCCTTCATAAATAGCCATTGATAAGAAGAAATTGAGGGTACTTTCCCTTCATAAATAGCCATTGAAAGAAGAAATTGAGGGTACTTTCCCTTCATAAATAGCCATTGATAAGAAGAAATTGAGGGTACTTTCCCTTCATAAATAGCCATTGATAAGAAGAAATTGAGGGTACTTTCCCTTCATAAATAGCCATTGTTAAGAAGAAATTGAGGGTACTTTCCCTTCATAAATAGCCATTGATAAGAAGAAATTGAGGGTACTTTCCCTTCATAAATAGCCATTGATAAGAAGAAATTGAGGGTACTTTCCCTTCATAAATAGCCATAGATAAGAAGATTTGTGGATCTATGCACTTAATTATAGGCCTATAAAGGCTAATTATTTAATTTCATGTAATTGATCTTTAAATGTAAAACTATCAAAAGGTATATAATTACCAATATTGTTAACATATTGTTGATGAAATTATATATTTTTTAAATTTTGTGATATAAATAAAATGAATAAATAGTACATATTTCAGAAACAATTGAAAATAAACTGTTGAAAAACAGTTAAAATGATATACAACGCCTCTCTTACTGAGACCGATGTAACCAATGGGCTTTCAAAGTTATTGATGCAGAAGTGTTGGTGGTCCCTTGCCACGAAGACAAATAGGTCAGCTTCAGCTAACAAAATGATAACAGGATTCAACTGACGTGATTGCCTGATGCCACACACTCACAATCACATACTTAAACCGAGTGGCGTCACATCATGTACCATTAACGCTAACTTTAACAACAAATAAAACATACAATAAATAAAGAAGATTTATGCAGAACACGCCGATCATAATGGAAGTAATGATAAGATAGGCGGAGTGGTGTTACTACCCTCCCCTCTCCAACCGATCATTCCTTTCCTATCATGACAACATCCATTGTGCTTTTTAAACATCTTCACCATTCAAACCCACAACAGCTTCAACACAAATTATCCTAATCAAAAGTATTTAATGTTCAACTATTCCTGCTTTTTTTTTAAGAAATCGACTTTCAGACAACCATCTTTTATTTTTTTTCTAAATTTAAAGACTACATCGTTCACATCAATCTACAAGTAAGCATTTCCATACCCAACTCAAATGCCACCATGTTTGTTTAATTTATTCTTCATTGGATAGAAATCATGTTAACATGATTTAATAAAAATAGGTATTATTCGATGTTTTTTCACTCAACCATGTTCATGTCCAGTCAGTATTGTTTTGATTGTTATACCATTATAGGTGTATCGACACGAGAATGGTATTAACCATTAGAATACTATGTTAGCTGGAACCATTCTCATGGTGATCGACTTATAACAATAATTATGAATAATAAGACAATTGTCATAACGACATTTATTTTTTAGAAAAATTGAGAAACTAGTTTCGTTTGTTATACCAATTTTTTTTTTTTTTTTGAGGAGGAAGCCCACATAGGCCTGAGACCTGCGCATGGGTAATGATTTTTTTTTTTTCGGAGGATGAAGCCCACATAGGTCTGGGACCTGTGCTTGGGTAATGAATTGGATGATGGTGATTGATGAGTTGGACCTACAGTTTTAGGTGGGCTCCGAACAACCGGGAAGTGATTTTACAGCAGATAACAGTGTCTTTTTTGCTGGCCAATCCAATCGGTCACCGTTACAAACAGGATCTACGAGAATGCAGCTTATCGCTATGTGATTGAACAGATACCTGCTACGGCTCGCGGCTATCACTATCACTTCATATACCATTATCAATCTCAATCAAACTAAAACTAAAGTACAGAGAAGCTGAATATAATATACTGAATATGGAATGATACTATTGGCTAAGCGAGAAAGAGGCTGACCTTCATTGAAGGTTGTGATTGGCTGACAAGTCACGCCCCCTGGTGGGAGGAGTAACAAACAAAAATACTGAAAACTGTGAACATCTAGAAAGCAACAAAGAAGAATAATACACAATTAGGCTAGAATTGAATCAATTAAAAATTAAAAAATAGAAGCTCACTGAAATGCAATCAACGTCAACCAAGAAAGAAACCAAAGTAGCGTTTTTTTTTTAAATGTATGCTAGAATTACGACAAAACCAAGTTAGTTGTATTGAATTGGTTGAAATAAATTTGATTGGTTTCTTTCTCGGTTGACCTTGACTGCATTTCAGTGAGCTTCTATTTTTTAATTTTAAATTGATTCAATTGTAGATTGTTCTTCTTAGTTGCTTTCTATGTGTTCACAGTTTTTAGTTATTGATTTGACTCGTATTTTTGCTTGTTACTCCTCCCACCAGGGGGCGTGACTTGTCAGCCAATCACAACCTTCAATGAAGGACAGCCTCTTTCTCGCTTAGCCAATAGTATCATTCCATTTTTAGTATATATTAAGCCACACTGTACTTTAGTTTTAGTTTGATTGAGATTGATAATGTTATAACAACCAAAACTAGTTTCTCAGTATTTTTTTAATAAATTTGGTTGTAACAATTTTCGTCTTATTATTCATTATCCCTTCTATGGATACCTTCTATGGATCACCTTCGCTACTACAAAGAAAGAAGTATAACAATAATTATTATTGTAAACGATGATTTAAACTTATTACCTTCTATGATACCTCTACTCGCCCTGAACTGAGATGATATCATTGAAAAATAGATAAGATAGGTCTTTTTAAATTGAGATTCAATCAAGTTCCATTGAGATTAAGTTAGAGATTGAAATTGAGATTTTTTGGATCCGATTGACATTTATCGTTTATTTTAATTGATAACAGATCGTATGAATCATAGTAGTCATTTTTGAAACGTGGTAGGTCTACGTAACATCACATGAGAATTAAAATGCAATTATTGATCTAATAGTTGATAGTAAACTTGTTTTTATACATATTTTTCAAATACAATAAAATAATGATAATGACAATATGTTATTAATCTGATAATAGGTGATAGGCTATACGGTATTTTAGTTTTTTTAAGAGACTATATTCTGGGATTACATTATTGATCTGAGATTTTTCCTTCCACGAACGCCATTAACTCGGTAATAATGGAACTTATGGAAACTGTACGCGGAAATCACTTGCTTGTTTTCGAGATTTATTATCATTGAGATTCCAAGGTTTATAGTCGTCGGATAGACTGGAATCAGCCGCTTTAACTGCATGATAAACTCTTGTTTTCTTCAAAATGCCGAGTTACCTGTAATGTTATGTTAAATGAGAACTATTCCACTTGATCGCCCACGTGGGTTTTAATGGCGAATTACTTATTTCGTGCTTAAATCAACGATTTAATGTACATGAAAGTGATTAAACCCGAAGCAGACTTTTCAACACTATACAGAACATTGGAAGGCTTAGTTCCTAATAAAATGGGTAGTATATACTTACAATACTTGTGGTAAGAGTTATTTCTCTCATTAATCAATTTATTACAAGCTGAACTGCTACAGAAAATACCATTTATTTTCGAACATCTACACGAGAAATACAGTATTTCGTTCAGATGTACTTATGTATTAAACATTATTTTATATATTTATATAATCAATTCATATATATATATATATATATATATATATATATATATATATACTATAATTTTTCTCATAATAATAGGGAACTTGTCTCAACCTCTTCAATTTATTACAAAAACACGAGATGCAAATGTTTCAACTGTCACATCATAAATAATAATAATACTATTATCATTAAACTACATTAAACTAAAACTGAAGCAGAGTGCCTTATAGTATAAATATAGGGTATAATAGCAGGTTGCCCGTTTCGATTGAATCAGAATGTATGGGACACGACAGAACCTAATCAATCAAAAATACAAT
>OX418226.1:12229296-12458836 GCA_948455865.1 Conomelus anceps | reverse complement strand
GAAGCAGAATTCACAAATATATAACATTTCCAAAAAAAAAAAATTTTTCGGCCATTTACCCCATGGATCAAATCCGTCCGGGGAGAGGGGTAGGTTAAACATGCAATTACTATATAATTATATAAATTTGAAACAAAGAACAAAATGATAATAGGCAAGTTCAGGTCTTTGAGAGAGACACTCAGAAATTGAACTCCTGGACCAATAGATATCTGTACTGCCAGGCAGCCCTACAGAATCGGCTGACATCTCTCCAGTCGCTGCCATTCAGGTACACTCTCAGCTCCTCCCTTGACAGCAAGCCTTTCTTCAAGTAGGTGCACCGTATCTCTCGCAGTATGGGACATCTGGCGACGAAATGGACAACATCTTCTTCTTCCTTCCAGTTGCAAAGGGAACAGAGTTTCACGGGTTGGTTGAATGTATACTTATTCAGTTGAATCAGCTCCGTTCGCGCCTTGAAGAACCATTTTATCAGCGCAAAGTCTTCCTGCTCGTTAATGTAGCTCACATCATACTTTAGTCTGCAGTAAAAGGAGCAGCGCTCACTTCTCAGCAGCCTTATTTTCCAGTCCTCTCTCAATTTCTCCTTAATTCTCATTAACATGTGATTAATACTGCTATTAGGTGAGGAAAATTCCAAGGCATTGATATTGTACAGCCTTTCAAGCAAATTCCAGTCATTAACAACAAAAATACCTCTCTCTGTGACCTCCCTCAACAAGAATCCAGGATATCTGCTAATAGGTAGTTTCATGCACCTTCTAATATATTTTACATGCAACTTTACCGTGTATAAAAATAGTGGTAGACATCCAGTTTCCAGAAGTATAGTGTATTCTGGTGCCCATATGGGGAGGCTGAATACTTTTTTAATGTAAAGTCGTTGCACCTTCTCTATATCCTCATACATCTTTCCTCCCCACACTTGTGCTCCATAACAGAGTGTGGATCTGGTTACTGCATTGAAAACATTGCATTTGGACTTGAATGGTATATTGTTCTGCGCCAGCAGCCTGTCAAACATGTTTAGGGCGATTTTTGCTGAAGATGATCTCTCTTTGAAGTGGTTAGCTAGAGACAGTTTTGATGACAGATTTATTCCTAGATATTTATAGTTATTTACTACTTCGATCACTTCATTATTGTATCTCCAAACATCATGTCTCCCTATCCTACCACCCTTTCTAAAGATAATTATTTTTGACTTGTTCAGATTTACTTGCAAGTTCCATTTTGCACAATATGCCTCCAGATTTGATATCATTCTCCTTAGGGCTATCCTATCTGGTGCAAGCAGCACTATATCATCGGCATATGCTAGGAGCTTGATGCATACATCTTTCATTTTTATTCCTCCATCTAGACAATCTTCCAAATCATTGACAAACAATGCAAATAAAAGAGGGCTCAATAGGCATCCCTGCTTGACACCTGTGGTTGTTTCAAAATCTCTTGACAGGCCCTGACTGCCCCACACTCTAGCTGATGACCCTTCATATAAATCTCTAAGCGCATTCAGCATTTTAGATGAGACACCAAGTTCTGAAAGTTTATAAAACAGGGCATGTCTGTCTATTTTATCAAAAGCAGACGAAAAATCCACAAAGAACGCATAAACCTTTTGTCCTGGTGTATTCAATTGGATGTTGACAATGCTCATAATATTGAAAATGTTGTCAATTGTTGAGTAGGACTTTCTAAACCCTGCTTGAAATTCTCGCAATACATTATGATGAAGAATCCATCTTTCTAGTTTGTCCAACAGAGTGCCAGCATATAGCTTACTTATAGAGTTCCCAAATGATATTCCTCTGTAATTAGTTGTTTCATTCACGTTTCCTTTCTTGAATATTGGGTAAATGATGGATTGCTTGAAATTTCTGGGGGTATTTGCAGATTCAAAGACTCTGTTGAAGCAATCCGTCAGTTTATCATGAAAGTTTCTTGGTGCATATTTGTAGAACTCATATGGTATTCTATCTTCGCCTGGAGCCTTATCATGCTTTACTTTTGCTAAAATTCGCATCAAATCCTGTAACATTATTGGAGCATCAAGAATCTCATCTGTAATCCTGGGCTCAGCATATGAAATTTTGGATGCCGTTATTCGAGGATTCAATAAGTGTTCAAAGTGTTGTACCCAGTCCTCTAATGAAATATTTGCTCCCGAACTGAATTTCCTCATTTTGAAGCACCGGACTAGCTTCCAAAACTGCCCAGACTCTTGCACCGTTTTGAATTTCTCAGTCAAGTCAAGCCAATAATTCTTTTTCTTTTGCAAGCAAAGTTGTTTGAATTGTTTGTTTCTTGCTAAATATATTTCTCTTACAATCTCTGAATTTGTTCTCCTATAGACTTTCAGCAGTTCAAATACCTCTTTTCTTGTTCTTTTGCATTCAAAATCAAACCATTGTTGTTTTCTTTCTATTTCATTCTGTTGTTTAAAGTGAGACGGTGGGCCGCATTTGTATATCATATCAATTATATACCTTAAATCTTCTGTAACATTGTTCCACTGTACTCGACGATTTATTTTTAATTCAAGTTTATTTCGATAGATTACTTCACTTTCTGACTTCCATTGTAGCTTGTTTCTAATCGGTATTACACTACTCTCAGCTGGTTCCGCTTCACAGCACTGAACTGTGGTTACAATTGGTAGGTGATCTGAAAATATTTCCGGGCAAACCCTGAATGTTTCAACCACAGGGAGAGCATTGATAGAAACCGCGCAATAGTCAATGACAGATGAACCTCGCGCTCCAATATATGACAACTCTCCTTTTTCATCTTCCCGTGTCCGACCATTCAAAACAACCAGTCCAAAATCATCAAACATTGATAATAATTGCCTTCCATTTGAATTCAAAACAGAGTCCTTGGAAAATCTATTCAATCTTACGACGTTATTCATATTTGGAAAATTTGAAAATATATCTTCTGGTAAGATTTGCTTGTCACCAATTCTTCCATTCAGGTCGCCCATCAGCATGACATCACATTCGCTTAATTCAATCATCAGGCTCCACAGCTTTGTAAAATCCTCCATCCACTTATTACAATTTATGTAGGCTGGTACAATGTACACTTTCTGTGATTCTATATTCAATTCTATTATATCACAGCCTGTAATTTTGCGGAAACGAGCTGAGTACTTACAGTTATTACCATATTTCTTAATTCCATATACATAGCCTCCACTCGCTCTACCAAATGCCTCAGTCCTGATTGCAGGAGCCCAGATAAGATCGTGTGTCAACAGCCTACATTTCAACTCATCAAATGTTCTTTCACACAAAAGGAACGTTTCTTGCACTAGAAATATTTCCTTATCTCTCAGAAAATTAAAAAATGCTATGTTATTAATTTTATTTATAATTCCAGCTACATTGTACGAGAGCACCTTAATATATTCAAGTTGCGTATTCGGTAAAGTATTATCCTCTTCATTATTCTTAACATTAAGATGTATTTGTCTACTTTGATTGGCTGCATTGCGGACGAAAAAAGTTTGTTATGCTTGTTGCAGGCGCACCTGCCACTCTGACGGGGTTCGGTTGGTCGATTCTCTTTCTTTTACGTGACGTGAGGAATGATGATTGGTTGGCCTCCTGTAAATATTTATTCACCGCATCCTCTGTTAAATCATCCGCAATTGCATAAGTTCCATTAATCACTAGCCCAATCCCCTTTATTTTAACTTCATAGCCAGCAGCCCGCAGTTGTTTTTGAATAGGATATAACATCTTCTTCTTTTCCCTTGTTTCTTTGTCGCAGTCCGGAGAAACAAACACTCTTAACGTTTTTAAACTCGCCCAATTATTCAGAATGCTTTGTCTCTTCATACTCGATACCAACGACAAAATTATTGGGCGACTGACACCGGGGCCAGCAGTTCCTAATCGTTTTACAAAATCGATATCTGCTTCTTTCAGTTCGACTTTCATTACTCTATTACTTAAATCCAACATTTTCTCCATGACCTGCTCACGCTCGCTCTCTCCCTCCTCCATTCCATAAAAAATAAGGTTTTTCTCTCTACGCATGGAATCAATAACTCTCTGTTGCCGTGATATTTCCTGCTTTAGCTTATCATTCTCTTTAGTCAATTCATCTATTTTTCTATTCTGTTCTTCAAGTGACGATGAAATATTCAAGGCACTAATCTCCTGCCTAACAATTGTGAGTGTGTTTTCATTGATCTCATTTTTAAACTTTTCAAGCATTTCGGACATAACTTTTTCATCTAATGCCATAATGTATACTGTTGTATAATAGTCCACAAGAACGCATCCCTTGTTTATCCACGAATAATGAACGCACT
Organism: Conomelus anceps; assembly: GCA_948455865.1. Taxonomy (NCBI): domain Eukaryota; kingdom Metazoa; phylum Arthropoda; class Insecta; order Hemiptera; family Delphacidae; genus Conomelus; species Conomelus anceps. The sequence goes on along the minus strand of OX418226.1, from coordinate 12,454,509 downwards.
ATATAAAAAATTCAATTCATGAAAACCGCTAAATTCATCGGCAATCACACCTCTATACTTCGAGCGATGGGATTAGGAGACATGGGAAGATGTGGGAAGCGCCAAGAGAGCTTTCAAGGCTTTTGGAATGACTAGGAAGCTCCTGAGGTGACAGGTAAAAAAGGAAGGCGAAAGAAAGGCTAGGAATAAGAAGTGTAAGATTCGTCAGGAAAATAAACGTATCAAAACCAAAACAGTTGAATAGCAAACAAAAATTCAAAATATCCGCTAGAACACTGAAGGCAACTTCAGTAATGATATAGCGTCGCAATCGCAGATAACAACCAGTTGTTGAGATCAATCAGCTGTTAGTAAATCGGCAGTTTGAGAAGGTAGTGGAAAAGAGGGTGGAAAAGGGAACCCCTCTCCTCACCTACTCACTATAGGTTAACAAAGATAAGACAATGCTCTAGCAAAAACAATGTCTTTCTCAATCGTGTAACGTCTCTTAGCGAATTAAATGTTTTAACAAAATCAAAATAACTCTCTTAATACTCACACAATCCCAAAAAAAATTAAGCACAGATAGTCACGGCCACTACTCGAACTGGTATGTCAATTTTCAGATCTTTCACTGTACAATAAACCACTTAAATAACCGAGAATTTGAGCACCGAAACGAACATCGACTGCAGCTACTTATCAGTCACCCCCACTCTACTCAAGAAGTATTTGTACTGGAAAAGTACGCGCGTACGCCATACGCAACCAAAGACAATCTAGACGCATGCGCCTACAATCGAGTATAGTGAATAGAGAGAGAGCGTGTGAGTGAGCGAGAAAGATTGAGTGAGTAGTTGAATAGTTCTATAACGAGAAATGAGCTATTAATAGCTACTGTACAACTGCAAATTACAAAGCTCCACTCCCACTCCGTAAATTGGAGTGGGGACTTGAAGTCTTAGTAGTTTACTAGTTTCTAGAAATACTCACAGATATCTGAGTATTTTGTTCTTCGAATACTAGGTGCTAGTCCGTACGTTCAAATACTCAGTAAAAATACCTGTTCCAGTAAATACGCCTCATCTCTAAAACAAGAGATCGAACATAGTTAGGTTAGGTTAGATTAGATTAGGTTGGGTTATACACAAAAGCTGTACCTTTGATTGATACTGCTTTAACGAACACGATGCTACTGTCAATATAATTTTTTGCATTCATGTGCTATCTTTCGATGTAAATCATAATGGACTTTTAGAAAAGTGAACTCTTAAGGATTTTCGCACAGTAGAACGATGATAAGCTTAGATCGGAAATCAAACACATGCTGTGGAATAGTTTTTGCTTGGGACAGATTGGAGCTACATGAATGCCAATAATTCACAACATCTTTTATTTGTTATCTATGATTATCACCAAGTATTAATGCTCCACTGTGCAAGCACTGTAGATTCTGTGAAACACTGTGCAATCACCTTGGATAAAAAGAATCTTCAAGGCTACAGGGACCTAATGCATGTCAAATTTGTCTTCTTTTCTTCTCCTTTTTCCCTTTCATTTTACTTTCGTTTTCTCTTTCACTTTCTCTAACCTCTTCTCCTTTTTCTTTTTCTTCTTCTTTTTTCTTTTTCTTCTTCTTTTTCCTTTTTCTTCTTTGTCTTTTTCTTATTTTTCTTTGTCTTTGTCTTTCTCTATGTCTTCCTCTTCTTCTTTTCCTTTTTCTTTTTCTCTTTCTCTTTCTCTTTCTTTTTCGTTTTTTTTTCTTTTTTCCTTTTTCTTTTTTTTTTCTTCTTCCCTTCTTCCCTTTTTCTCTTTCGTTTTCTTCTTTCCCTTCTACCTCTTCTTTTCTCTTTTCTTTTCCTTTTTCTTTTTCTTCTTTTTTCTTCTTTGTTTCTTCTTTTTATTATTCTTTTTCTTTTTTTTCTTTTTCTTTTTCTTTTTCTTTTTCTTTTTCTTTTTCTTTTCTTTTTCTTCTTTTCTTTTTCTTTTTCTTCTTTTCTTTATCTTTTTCTTCTTCTTTTTCTTCTTCTTTTTCTTTTCTTTTCTTCTTCTTCTGTTCTTCTTTTTCTTTCTCTTCTTCTTCTTTTTCTTCTTCTTTTTCTTCTTCTTTTCTTCTTTTTCTTTTTTTTTCTTTCTTTCTTTCTCTTTTTTCTCTCTTTTTTCTTTTTCTTCTTCTCCTTTCCACCCTCTTTTTATTTTTCTTCTCTTTTTTCCTCTCCTCTTTTCCTTTACTTTATCCTTTCTCTATCTCTTTTTATTTTTTTCTCCGTTTTCTCGCTCTTTCTCTGTTTCTCTTTTTCTTCACTTTTTACTTTTTTTCTCTTTTTCCTTTTCTTTTTCTTCACCACTACTGCTTCTGTTTCCACAATCATCATCGTCTCTATTTTTTTTCTTCTCCTTTCAATCATTTTCTTCATCGTTCCCACTATTATTCTTCCTTTAATACAAACGAATTTTCTCCCTCCTTGCACCTCCTTCTCACACCTACAACCCACCTCCCATTCCGTGTTCAATATTCACCGGTTACATCAAATAAGATGTAAAATTTCCAATAAAAAGTGTTATTTCTCATTTAGATGTAAAATTTCAAATAAAAACTTTCATTTACATGTTTATAGTCAGTGGACCCCCATGCTTGTAAGCTATCAATTACTACACCCACACGTCTAGAGATGAGCGACATTGGTTGTAAAAATTGGTAGCGTTTTATTTAGAGAAATTTGTAGTTATTTATTTTGGCAGGTCACAAAGGTTTAATGACCATAAGGTGGGTGACCATAGATTCCAGTAGGTTGACAGTTACATCTGATGAAGTGGGTGTTGGATTTCAAAAACAGTGGTGAAGAATATTGAACATTATGTTACATAGGTCTGGTTAAATTCATTTTCTCTCAAACAGTTTTTGTATATTTTCTCCGTATTTCCCATATCTCTTGGAAATTTCAATATGAAAAACATAATCTCATCAAGAAATGAAATCTGAGATTTTGCATTAGCAATAAGGTAAATAAATGATTTTTCCTACAACTGCTTGTAAAGTAGTTCTTTACAACTGAAAACTAATTGTAAAATACCTCTTTACTGCTCTGCAAGCGGTAAAGTACTTTACGCTCGCCAGCTGTTTTCTTTACGCTTCTGTTTTGATTTTGATGCCTTCTCATTGGTGGATCACGGAATCCATGAAATTCACATAACCTCAACAATTGCGAACGCTAACCAAATCCGCGCATAGTCTGTGATGTTACAAATTACAAGCTTTTATTGTGTTGGAATCCAGAACTGCAGTTTTAGGAAAAATATTGTATGCGATTCGCGCGTGAAGCTTCTTTATCGCTCTCGCAATATTACTGCGCTCCGCTACGCGTCACGCAGTAAATGTTTTGGCTCGAGCGATAAAGTCGCTCTTCACGCACTTAATACATAAATAACTATTTTTGTATATTACATCCTAGAGACACCAGTTATGGAGTTACAATAAGACAAGACAGATCATGAATTATACAATCTTAAACACTAGTTATCATAATTACTATATGAATTAGTTGAGGTGAGGCTTGATTTTGATGTGAGAAGAACCTTTGTTCACTAAAAAAAGCTTTATCAACTGAATATCTTTTTAATTTATTTTTCTTTGAATATCTATATATTTTGAAGACTCTTCAAAAACTGCGGTAGCTTGTTGTGGAGTTTCCTACCAATATAACTAAGGTTTTGTTTGAATAAGCTACTATTGTGACTCACCAAGTGACACAACTCAAGCTTTCCGTTGATTTTGTTTGAAAAGTAGCATTATCTCTTGTAAGAAATTCTTGTTCTCGATCAAAAACTACCGTTATTTTTTAAAAAGTTCTTGTTTTCGATAAAAAACTACTGTTATTTTTAGAAAAACTGGTTAAATTTCGTCACATTCCGTAAATAGGTCTGCTATTGAGTGATAAATACTATTATAAATCTGAAAATACCGTTGGAACTCGTGGTTTACGTTGATTTTTAAAAAAAGTACTGTACTCTAGAAGGAGCAAAAATACCGCTACATTTCGTGGACACAAGGAGTAAATACTCTTATTATTTGCTGTTTTTAGTGTTTCGTTTTGAGCGTACCTTCAAATTGGTTGTCTTCAAGTGAAAATTAATCATTTTATAATTTTTTGAGTGAAGTATTTTACTAAATCTAAATTTTTTAGCGTTTATTAACCTCAATGTTTTAGGCAATATAACATATTTGAAATTTATGAAGAGATCAGTTTTGGACTTGAGTCTTTTTCGCCTTCACATTCATTATAATTTTTTCATAGTAAAAAATTAATACAAGATAGTGTTATGAATCAGAAATTACCGTTATAAGTCAGAATGTACTGTTTAGAAATTTTCAGACCAATGTAACGATTTTTGTGCAATTTAACAATTATCTGACTTGTCTTATACTCTTATAACCGGAGTCTCCAGGACGTAATCCTCCCCCTCCCCCCCCCCCCCCGCCAAAAAAAATAGAAGTGAAAATCCCCCTACAATATTTGTAATAATTACAATTTCAAGTAGCCTACATTTGAAGCTTGAATTCAAATTGTTATGTAACACCCCATAGTTACAATTTTCCCAAATATTACTCTTTTATATATTTTCCCAAATATTACTTTATTTATATAAAGAACTCTTTCTTTGAGTTCCATTTTCATTGAGGATGTAATTTGTCGATGCTGTGATGCTAAAAGATTAGGTTTTGTTTGAACTAGTTCATTTGTTCACTAGTTCAAATAATATTGTTGATCTGACTTGTCTTATAACTCCTTAACTGGAGTCTCCAAGACGTAATCTACAAAAAAAATTTCTTTTGATAAAACTGTGTGTAATGCTGAGTCTCACAATATTTTTCTAAAAATGTCCATGAAGGAGAAATAAATAAGCTATTTCGACAAGAATAATAATATTTGATTTATATAATAAGCTACTCTTAATCTATGTTGCCATAACATTGATGTTAGTTTTCCATCGGAAGTGAATAATATGTTAGGTGATTGTAAACAAAACTTGACCTAATTCAAGTATCTCCTCAATACTCACAGACTTTGGAATCCTTTCCATCTAGAGTCATAAGTTTAGCATAATAATAATCGGTAAGCGGCAGATCTATTTCAGCAGTTGACATGTCCTAATATATGGAGAATCATTGGTGACAGTTTCTCGATAGCTTGTTTTGGATTAGGATCAATCCTAACCTAAAATGTTTGAATAGCTGCTCGTATATATAGCACCATAGATATATACGCACCATATATATATATATATATAGCACCATATTATAATGTGGTATATCACAAGCTTTGCCAGTGACAGGTTTTGTAGCCTCGCTTCAGAAACTAGCAAAGTATTATCTATCACCTCTATACCTATACATCTCAAAAATCTCTTCATACCTATATATATATTCTGGCCCCTGATCCCGTTTTCTAATTGATTTTCGGACACTCGGCCTAATCAAAAGGCGTTCGAACTGTCCTCTGTCAGGATCAGAATCCTTTGCAGGATCTTGAAGTCGACTTTCTTAATGACTCAGCCCGCGCTGCAGACCACCTCGGAGCTGATTTATTTATTCAGACAGCTTAGTGTCTTATCAGTCTTGCTCCAAGTTACAACAAATGGGAGACTGTCTGTTTATAGCCTGCTCAAAGCGCAGAGTACAGCCCGTTCTTGAAGTCCACCTTTCATTCAGGATGGAATAGTCTGTGTTGTAAGTGTTGTGAAGGTAGTAGAAAGTAGGCTGGCTATAATATGTGTAAGAAACAGTTCAAAATAAATATAAATTTCAACTTTTTATTGTAAATTCAAGGATTTGCAATCAATTCTAATTGAGAATAAATGATATTTATTCAAATTCAAGTTTCTCCAATAGGAATTAATTTATCCCTGGATTTCTTGTTCAATAACGATCAGCGTTGTTAATATTAACTTTTTAAGGTTTTTTACGTTTTTAAAGTCTTGGAGACTCATCTTCTGAGGCCTTTGATGATGATTCTCCATGACTCGAAAACGTTTGGCCTAAAGTAAGTGAAAACATAATTTATTCTCAATTAAAATTGACTGCAAGTCAAAGGGCCTTTGAAGATGAGTCTCCATGAACTCGATAACGTTTGGCCTAAAGTCAGTATAAATATTATTATTCTCAATTAAAATTGACTGCAAGTCATTGAATTTACCATAAAAAGTTAATACTAAAAACGCAGATCGTTATGGAACAAGAGATCCAGGAATAAATTAATTCGTATTGGAGGAAACTTTAACACAATATTAATGGATAACAATTATTGGAAACGTGTTTCCCAGATGGGATATACGGTACTTTAAAAAAATAATAACAATTACAATCCACAAGTCTAAACTTTTATAAAATTTTTAAGTAACCGACCTACAAGACATCTTGAAAGACCTTTGAAGATCAGTCTCCATGAACTCGAAAACGTTTGGCCTAAAGTCAGTAAAAATATTATTATTCTCAATTAAAATTGACTGCAAGTCGTTGAATTTACCATAAAAAGTTGATATTAACAACGCAGATCGTTATGGAACAAGAAATCCAGGAATAAATTAATTCGTATAGGAGGAAACTTTTAACACAACACTACCTGATAACAATTGAAAATGTCATTCCCAGTGGGATATCCTTTACAAGAATAACAATTTATTACAATTTACTAGTGAAAACTTTTATAAGATTTTTCAGTAGCCTACCTACAATAGAGACACATTTTGTACAATCTATGCAAGTATTAAGGCTATGAAGGTTACTATAGCCGATTTTAACTGTAGGTATGTTATGTGCCACTCCAAAGAGCGTACAATGTGACACAAAGGTTGTACTATTTGACAAGGAGTGAGGTATTCATAGGCTATACATAAAACATCTGTGCATAATCAATGCATTATACATTAATACATTAATACATTAATACATTAATACATTAATACATTAATACATTAATACATTAATACATTAATACATTAATACATTAATACATTAATACATTAATACAATAATACATTAATACATTATGCATTATTAACAATAATGATTAATGAGACTTAAAGTTTTCACAACCACATTTTTTGAAAACTGTGAGGAACTAGTTTCGGCTGTCACACCATTATCGATCTCAAACAAGTTCTTTGAGATTGTATGAACAGTTTGTTGAAGATTGATAATAGTTTCTCATGGTTTTCAATAAATGTGGCTGTAACAACTTCAAGTCTTATTATGGATACAATTCAACAATATCACCTTCGCCAATATAAAGAAAGTTATTAATAATGACAGTAATGGTTAGAAAAGAATAAATAAATATTGGAACAAGAGATGAAATAATACCACATTTAATAACGATATGAGATAAATAATAAAGATTTAAAGAATAAAACACTGTTAGATGTTGTCAATTCCACTTCTTTATTATTACAGCACTGGACCGCGGTTTCGTGGCTTCACCAGTCACATTTTCAACAATACTAATACATTGTTTATAAAATAATGTTGACTAATCTTCAAAATTTGATAGTCACTCAAATTTGAAGATTTTGAAGATTAGTCAACATTATTTCATAAGCAATGTATTATTAGTACTGTTGAAAATGTGACTGGTGAAGCCACGAAACCGCGGTCCAGTGCTGTAATGGAGTCGGCGTAGCCGAGTTGGCTTATCGCTGGTCTGATAAGCCAAAGGTCCTGGGTTCGATCCCAGTTGAGTACAAGATATTTTTCTCGAGCCACTCCCGTGTTTCGGAGGACACGTTAAGCCGTCGGTCCCGGTTGCATATAAAAAAAAGCAGTCGTTAAAAAAACGGCGAGGTGGAACTACCCGTAAGGGTCTCCCCACCACGAAAAGCCATACGAATTTACTTTTTAGTGCTGTAATAATAGAGAAGTGGAATTGACAACATCTAAGTGTTTTATTATTTTATTATGGAGTTCCACAACATCAGCCAAAATTCTACAAATAAGTTAATAAAGATTAAATAATTCGTATTTGACAGCAATTTTTTCGGAGGATGAAGCCCACATAGGTAAGAGACCTGTGCGTGGGTAATGAATTGCATGATGGTGATTGATGAGTTGAACCTACAGTTTTAGGTGGGTTCCGAACCACCGGGAAGTGATTTTACAGCAGATAACAGCAGAAAGTGAACAATTGTGACTTGAACTTCATTACAGGCAGGTTTTCTGCAGTATTTCAAATGATTTGAAACCTTAAATTTTCCAGTTGTCAAACTTTAAAAGTATTAATTTTATTAGTATTAACGTATTTTATTTTAGTATTAGTATTATTAGTATTTTAGTATTAATGTATTTTTAATTTTAAAGTATTAATGATTATTAATTTATGTTAGTAAGTGTTGATCTAGTTTCGTATCCGAGATTTGGCAATTCCAAACATCTTCCTTGTAAGATTGTCGTCTATTTCACTCTACTGGTACAAATGAAATGCTGCTATTTTAAATTCTCTGATGTAAGTACAGTAAGAGTGTAGAAGTTGAGTTGAATGTGTCGAAATCCACTCTTTATAGCTCACAAAAAGTCTCGAACAAGATGCCATTTGACAGTTACTTGCCGGCTGAATCGATACATGAGACATCGACCAGCGTCGAAGAATAAATAAATAATTTGGAAAGTGTGCTTTCTACGAACTGGGCGGTGATGACTCCTCCGACGCCATCGAGAGACGAGACTTTTTCATTTCTTCTTCTTCTAAATCGTCTTATTTTCCTTCTCTTTATTCTCTTACTTCTTCTTATTCTTCTTCTTTCATTTTTTTCTCCTTTTTCTACTTATTCTCCTTCTTCATCTACTTCTCTTGGTCCTCATCCTCATCCTCATCTTCCTTTTTCTCCTCCTTCATCTCCTCCTCATTCTCCTCCTCCTACTCATCCTCCTCCTCCTACTCATGCTCTTCCTACTCCTCCTCCTCCTACTCATCCTCCTCCTACTCATCTTCCTCCTACTCATCCTTCTCCTACTCCTACTCCTCCTACTTCTCCTACTCCTCCTCCTCCGACTTTCTCAACTTCTTAACTTGTTTTTCTTCCCCTCATCTTCTTCCTTTTCTACCCGTCCATCTTTTCCTGCATCTTTATCCCTCTTTTTAGTATTCTTTTCATCTTGTTTTTATGCATCATTTCTTCCTTTTCCTCTTCCCCCCTTTTTCCTCATTTCTTCGTATTTTCTTTTCTTTTTCTCCTTCTCCTCCTTCTCCTTCATCCTCTTCTATTATTCATCTATTTCTTCTTCTACTTCTTCCCTTTCTCATCCTCTCTTTTCTCCCCTTGTTCCTCCTCTATTACGTCCTGTTTTTATTCTTCCTTTAGTTCTTCTCCCATCTTCTTCGTCTCTAATTATTCTTCTTCTCCTTTTTCTTCTCCTCCTTCTTCTGCTCCTCCTCCTTCTTCTGCTCCTCCTCCTTCTTCATCTCTTCCTTCTTCTCCTCCTTCTTCTCCTCCTCCTTCTTCTCCTTCTTTTTCCTCTCCAAATTTTTCTTCACCTCCTCCTTCTTCTCCTCCTCCTCCTTCTTCTCCTTCTTTTTTCTTCTCCTCTTTTTTCTTCTCCTTCTTCTCCCCCTTATTATCATCTTTTTTCCTTCTTTTTCTTCCTCTTCTTCTTCTTCTTCCTCTTCTTCTCCTATACCTCTTCTTCTTCTTCTTTTCCAATTTTCATTCTTTCCGTTGTTTTGTTTTTTTATCCAATTCCTCCTTCCAAATATTTTTCTTTGATAGTCCCTCTCATAATTCTCCTTCTTTTTTCTTCCCCTCCCTCTTCATTCACTTTCCCCACTATTTTCGTTTTATTTCATGTTCATCTTCACCTTCTTGTTTTTAGCATTCTTCTCTTCTTTAGCGTCATCATCTTTCTGTTTGTTTCTGACTAATTTCGCAATATCTTTTCGCAGCCGGAGGTCTCCAGCAACCTTCTCCACTTGCGAATCTTGTTGCAGAACGTGTAAAGAAAGAAGAAAGATGGAGGGTGTAAGTGAGGAAAGGAGAGGTGAGAGGTGACAGCGGATAAATGAGATGGCTGATGTGATGTCACTAGACTACATTATTCAAAGCATCAAACTTACATGGTCGCGGCATTCAAATACATCTCGCCTGTCCAATACGAAACGAGCCCAATAAAAATGACGATCGACACGCTTTGAAATTTACAGTTTTCTCTCAGGAATATTGTCTCTAATCCGGTTCTCTATTATCTCCGCTTCATTCACATCATCTACACTTCCTTCTCCTCCACCACTTCATCGTCATCCTTCCACTTCTCCTCCTCTTCTCCCACACCCATCAACTTCTCCTCTCACTCCCACTGCTCCTCCCCCTCCTCCTTCACATCCTCCTCCTCCTCCTTCCCTCGCTGCTCTTCCACCTCCTCCTTCTTCTTCTCGATCCCTTCCTTCTCCTGCTCCGCTCCCTTCTACTCCTTCTCCTCTTCCTCCTCTTTCTCATCTTTCTCCTCCACCTCCTTCTCCTCATCCTTCTCATCCTTCTCCTCCTTCACCTCCATATTATTATTCTTTTCCTTCTCCTCCTCCTCCTCCCTCTTCTCCTTCTCTTCCTCCTCCATCTCAATCTTCTCCTCCTGCTCCTCCACTTCCTCCTCCCCCTATTACTCCTCTTCCTCCTCTTCCTCCTCTTCCTCCTCTTCCTCCTCTTCCTCCTCTTCCTCCTCTTCCTCCTCTTCCTCCTCTTCCTCCTCTTCCTCCTCTTCCTCCTCTTCCTCCTCTTCCTCCTCTTCCTCCTCTTCCTCCTCTTCCTCCTCTTCCTCCTCTTCCTCCTCTTCCTCCTCTTCCTGCTCTTCCTCCTCTTCCTCCTCTTCCTCCTCTTCCTCCTCTTCCTCCTCTTCCTGCTCTTCCTCCTCTTCCTCCTCTTCCTTCACCTTTGAGCCTGTTCACACGGGGCGTTTTATTGTGGAGCGTCTGTCGCGCAGCTGGTGGCGAAGCATTGTCTTATTTGGGATCCCCTTCATCATCCTCGAATCTTTCTATCTGCCTTCCTCATCTTTTATCTTCTACATTTTTCATCCTTCTTCACTCGGTGAACAATCAGGTTAGTATTATAAACTTAAAAAACACTTTTGAATGGAAATTGACTCACGTTGTGGCGTGACGGCCGTTTCGCTCTGTTGTCTAGAGCATCATCAGACGACCCACAGTTCAACATCATAATCAGGTTAGGTTAGGTTCTTCTCAACTTCTTTTGTCTGCAAATCTTTCCTCTTTTATACAAAACTTTTTGTTCTTCTGCTACTTCATCCCTACAATCTCTTTTTTTATTGTCTCCTCCATCCCTCCTCCATCTCCTCCATCCATTACTGGTTAAGTGTCAAGAATGGACGAATCCTTGTCCAAACTTCGCCATTTCATGTAATTGCATCACTTAGATTGTCATTACTGTAATTAATATCATTCAAATGAGATCATTGTACATAATTCTTTGCACTATAAAAATAGTATTTTCTGAGTTCACTACTGTATATATCTATGTGATGATAGTTTTGATTTTAACCATTCATATTCAAATTTGTAAATTTACATGAATAAAGAAATATAATCTAATCTAATCTAATCCCCGATCATCAACATTCTTTATGTTTTCCTCACTTTACCAAGTTTTCATGATTCTTTTCCTGTAATTTTCTATTGTTCTCTCTATTTTTCTTCGTCTCCTACACAATGCACTTCTAACTTTTCGTTCTCCTCTTCTCACTTTCCTCTTTATTCTCTATTCTCTCTTATTTCTTCTCTACACTTTCTTGTTCACCCTTCTCATCTTTTTATATTAGTCTTTTTTCTTATTTCCTTCTTTTTTTCTTCCTTTTCTGAGCTAATCTTATCAAATCTTCTATAGGTACGGACGGATCAGGCAAGCGAATCATAAGCGGAACTTTAAATTACGCGAATATACTAATATAATAATTCTTCTATAATATACTTCTATAATATACTTCTATAATAATTATTATAGACTACTATATTATAAAATATAGAAAAATCTAATTGACTTTCTCCCACAGCCAATAGTATCATTTTGTGTTTAGTATGTTCTTTAGTTTTAGTTCGTTTGAGATTGATAATGGTGTAGCAACCGAAACTAGAATGTCACTGTTTTCAATAAATGTAGTTGTGACAACTTCAAGTCTTATTATTCATTTGAATCTAATTGAATTTATTTTATATCCAGTGTAATATTAGTGTAATGATAAAGTGAATCAATCATTCTTTCTGCAATAGTCGTTCTACTTCCTCGTGCTATATATTCGGTTGGGATTTGTTACCACCCATGTGATTTGTGAGTGTGGAACTAGCGACTAAATAGGTTGTTGGTTTGGGTGAGAGTGTTGCAGACACGATCTATAACGGCGAATTCACGGTCTGTCGCCTGCCTCTTCTTCAGGCTCAGTTCTAATTCAAACAGCGCGGCGATATTTATTTAGTATTCTTTTCTACTTTGGCCGCTCACCGCCACACAACAAGGTGACAGACAGGTTCCATTCGAACACCGCCAAACAACAGAACAGCGGAGAAAGAATGTTGGGAGTATGTGTGAGAGCAGGATGAAATGGAAGACGAGGGGGAGGAGGATGAAAAGAATTAAGAGGAGAAGGAGGAAGAGGAGGCGAAGAAAAAGGACGAGATGGAGGAGGGATGATGAGGAGGTGGAAGATGAGAAGGAAGAGGAAAAAGTTGATAAGTCAAGAAGGACAAGGAGGAGGAGACGTTGATGAAGAAGGAGAAGGAGGGGAAAGAGAAGAAGGAGAAGAAGAAAGAGAAGGATGAGAAGGAGGAGGAGGTGGAGAAAGAGGAGAAGTAGGAGAAGGAGGAAAATGAGGAAAAAAGAGGAGGAGAAGGAGGAGGAGAAGGGGAGAAGAAGGAGAAGGAGGCAAAGGAGGAAAAAAGGAGGAGGAGAAGAAGGTGAAGTAGGAGAAGGAGGAGAAGAAGGAGAAGGAGGAGAAAGAGGAGAAGGAGGAGAAGAAAGAGAAGGAGGAGAAGAAGGAGGAGGAGGAGAGAAGGGAAAAGGAGGAGGAAGAGAAGGAGGAGAAGTAGGAGAAGTAGGAGAAGGAGGAGAAGGAGGAGAAGGAGGAGAAGGAGGAGAAGGAGGAGAAGGAGGTGAAGGAGGAGAAGGAGGAGAAGGAGGAGAAGGAGGAGAAGGAGGAGAAGGAGGAGAAGGAGGAGAAGGAGGAGAAGGAGGAGAAGGAGGAGAAGGAGGAGAAGGAGGAGAAGGAGGAGAAGGAGGAGAAGGAGGAGAAGGAGGAGAAGGAGGAGAAGGAGGAGAAGGAGGAGAAGGAGGAGAAGGAGGAGAAGGAGGAGAAGGAGGAGAAGGAGAAGAAGGAGGAGAAGGAGGAGAAGGAGGAGAAGGAGGAGAAGGAGGAGAAGGAGGCGAAGGAGGAGAAGGAGGAGAAGGAGGAGAAGGAGAAGAAGGAGAAGAAGGAGAAGAAGGAGAAGAAGGAGAAGGAGGAGAAGGACGAGAAGGAGAAGAAGGAGAAGAAGGAGAAGAAGGAGAAGAAGAAGAAGGAGGAGGAGAAAAAGTGGGAGGAGAAGAAGAAGATGGTGGAGAAGGAGGAGAAAAGGAGAAGAGGGAGAGAAAGACGGGAAATGAAAAAGAAGATACGGATGAAGTAGGGAAATAGGGAGAAGAAGAATGATAAAGAAGTGAAGAAGAAATAAAAGAAATTGGAGGAGAATGACAAGAGAGAGAAAAAAGCGGAAGAGCGAGTACGAAGAAGAGGAGGTAGATGGAGAAGAGGAACAGTGGAGAAGAAGAATAACCAAAAGAAAGTTGTAAGAGGAGAGGAGAAATGAAATGGAGGATGCAGATTCACCAAAAGAAGGATGAAATAAAGACATAAATCAAGAGAAATACTTTGAAGCAAAATAGGTGAATAAGAGTAAGTGAACGAAAATGAGAGCAAAAGGATTATCAATGTGAGAATCACAAAAATGAGAGCAAAAGGGTTATGAATGTGAGAATCACTAGAAGTCTATGTCCGATAGGAAAAGGATGATAAAGATGGTGAGACAATTTAGAAGTTGTGTGAGGAGAAAAAGAAGTTAAACGGAAGATGAAAAAATAAAAAGGGAGAAAAGAGACATGGAAATAAAAGTGAGGAAAATAGAATTTGGAAGGTTGGAAAGTGAACAAGTAGGGGATAAAGGAAAAAACAACTATAAAATAAAAAAGAATGGTAAGAAAGGCGACTAGAAGAAAATAAAGAAGAATAAGAAAAAGAAAAGGGAGTAGATCAAAGTAGATCAGATTATTTACTTAATTCGTGTAGATCACAAAATTCACAATCTTAGATTACAGACTATGATTGTTAAAAAATATAAGTAATTGTTCCATGAATTTACAAAGCTAAACTAAAGAATTATTCATGGATATGAATATGAGATGCAATTTTATAACGATAATAAATGATTTTGATGTATCTACATGAAACGGTGTAGTTTGAACATATAAAATGTCCATTCTTGGAAAAGGATATTCAAGGATATCCTTCTCATCAATACTTGACCGTAGAGAGTGAGATGGAGAGATTTGAATAGCACGTGTTCACGTTTCCACACACACTTTGGTCCACCGTGAAACTCAACATATATATTTAGGATTTGTATTTAGTGGAGTGGAGTGGAGTGGAGTGACGGAGGATTTGGATTTCAATGGCAAGCCTATCATTCCACGGCTCATAGCATTCCTTTTTCATGAACCGGCAAGCGGCTTAGAAAGGCTAAGAATGTTCGAATCACTCACTCATGCAATCGCCAGTAAATTTGACACTATTCTTTGCAATGATCGTGTGTCTGAATTTATAAGCCAAGATAATTCACTTAAAACTTGTAAAAACGTGTTTTCAGAATAATGAAACTACTTTCCCATACGCCAATAACATTGTCAGCAGTCAATATAGTTTGAGACAAAATTCAAGTAAATTTTAGATCTATAAAACCAATATTGAATCAATTAGGAGACAGCTTATAAACATAAGTACTAAAATCATTAAAAAAAAAACTCCCAATCTATACCTTAACAATTGTTGAATAAACAAGAAAATTAAAAATGTCATCAGCAGTTGGATCAAAAGCTACTACTTTTCTGATCTTTAATTTTAGAAAAGTAGCAGTTTTACATTTCCTTTTCGCCCATTGAATCCCTCAACCTTTCCTTTCTTCTCCTTCTTCCTCCTACCGTTATATTATGCCAACTCCTCCCTAGTACGTGGACAACTATTATAGTTGGAAGGGGTTTTCATCTCTACATACTATTATTTTAAAATATCTTATAGATTTTAGTTTTGTATAATATTGGATTCCAGTTATTGTCATAATATTTTTCATTTTTTATTCATTTATTCATAACATAAGAACCAATAAAGTAAAGATACAACAATCATAGCCCACTATTGCTTCCTTTACAAATTTAAAAAAAAATCAGAATTTAAGGTTATGTCCAAGTTGAACTAGAAATTTCACTTCGAATACAATTACTGATTCTTTCTAATACAAAAATATCAATTTAGAAGTTTAATTTGAAAACGTAGCACTAACACGGTCCAATAGTCCAGAGAAAGTAGACAGAATTTTGAATTTTGTTTAGATATAAGAGCCAAAATAAATAAGTCATGTATCTTTTATGTATCTTTTGTATTTTATAAATTAGAAAAAAAATTATTGCATTTAAAACTTCTTCACTTGCCACACTTTCTTATTCATCGCTGTTTTTCTTCATAAATTTTTTTACCTCTCACCTTTCCAAATTCTATTTTTCTTTCAATACTACTCATCCCAATAGAAGTGGTGAGGGTGGTGTTCATGTCATCGTGATAATCAGTCACGACCGCTCAAGACTGCGTTTGGATGGGTGATCGTGGTGTTCATGTGATCGTTATGTTCAGTCACGACCGCTCAAGACTGCGCTTGGATGGGTGACTTAATGATATAAGCATTAATATCACTTACCTGGTGGTTCGGAACTCACCCAAAGTTGTACATCCACAAAATGACTCAAACGGCGAGGTGGAACTACCTGTAAGGGTTTCCACAACCAATCAAAGCCATACGCTTATTCATTTATTTTTTATCCAACTGTTCCTAATATTTTATGGTATATATTAAAAAATAATTTCGTTACCGACTTCTAACTTTTCTTATTAAAATTTTCAGCCTATTTTACATAGAACCTGACCAAATTACAAGTTAAATGAAGGCACTAAAAACTTCTGAATGAGTAAATTGATACAAGTAGTTGCCAACTTCCGCTATCGAAGCAGCTCTTTAACGAATCATTTCCGTACCTAGTAACTTTTTGAATATTAATATTAACTTTTTTATTATTTTAGTGAGTGCAACAAGACGATGAAGTATTTTCAATTCTACGCAAAACACTATATAATTTTTATGTCTCTCTATAAAGCAATTCAAGTGTGTTAAGGCTACGGAATCGTTAAATTCCAAATCCAAGTCACCGACTCTCGATAATCGGAAAGTAATTCTGATTATTATACACATGAAATTGTTGATTGAAATTTTAATACGATAAACCTCGACCGTATTATCATCAAATTATTAATCGATGAATATTCACGTTTAAACCAGAAATTATTTAGACCAAAGCTGATGGCTGCCAGTTGAACGCGTTATGACATAAAAAAAGGCAATAAACAACCGCTTCATAAGTGCCGGGGGAATGTCCAACATCCATAACCTGGAAACTATCAATCAAATCCTGTTTTTGAATGATTTTTAATCCAGTTTCGGTGCAAATATCGAGCCTAGACTAGTTAAGGCGGCGCTTTGAGCTTTAGATCGCTGAATTATGCATTTCAACAGGTCGTAAATCCCATTAACTCTTGTGTGAAACACGTGATTAACGAAAGCCGCGAACTCGATTCACACTTTTCCATTAAATAATAACAGGAAAGTGTGATTTTTATAATGTTTGAAAGCATGTAACCTTAACTTTGAACGTAAATAGCGTGTAATTGTACATTAAAGTTTTTATTACAATCGGTGAAATTTTTTTTTATTCTTATTGTTTGAATTAGCACGTAGGTAGAAAATAATAAGCTATTTATTCTATCCTAATTTTACTAAGTAGAGACATTACCAAACTTATATAATAATTAGGTTTGGTTACTATTTGATCACGTTTCAAGACTTGAAATTTACACTATCGCCTTCTCTTGTACACACATAAGCACACTTCACTTCACTAGCTCATGTGGTTTTATTCTGTCGAGCCTCCGGACCAGATCACAAACGTCAAGCAGCTGGATTGCCTCAATGTTGTCATGCTGGTGAAGTCTCTCTTCATGCTTAGCAGCAAACCTCTCTATCGCTGTAGTGACTGTCTCCACTTGAAGATCACGGTGAAGATCAGCATTCCTGATGTACCATAGAGTATTTACTATATTCCTCAGTACTTTGTTTTGAAAACGTTGAATTATTTGTACATCAGATGGTTTGGTACAGCCCCAATGTTGAATATCAGTTTGGTGATTTGACATAGAACTGACATAAGCTTCGTTTTTTATTACTCTAAGTACGTTCAATGTTCACCAAGATTTGAAATGTTCAAAAGCCTGGCCTTCTGGAGATATTTAATCGTATGATTCTTTTATAATAATTATTTTCATGTTAAATCTCATTTTGTGATTCCGGAAATTGAAAAAAAAAGAATTACCTTTATATGTACCGGTACCACTGTGCTTTATTGTCAATAAAGTTTGATTTGATTTAAATCCCGGTTTGAATATTCTATTCCATTTCACCCAAATTGAGGTGATGAAATATGTCATAAAATATAATGACATGCTCTTTACTCTTATGCAATTTTTTCATATGAATGAGGACTATTATTTTAAGCTTAATATTTATGACCCCAAACCACTTTACAGCTAAGACCACTCACTCTCTTTACTTGTGTAGACCGAAACTTGTAGTACATTATGTTACCTCATAAACCAAGCAAAGATATTCTTGCAGATTTCCTGAATAATCAAATCAGAGAATATTTAGATGTTGGATTTTCTGTATGTGATGAATACTAAAGCATCATGGTTGGTGTACAACAAATAAGCGAACATGCGAATCTTGATGTATTACTTGTTCAGTATGTTTTCGCGTCACGTGAAGAGGAAATAACGTTAAAAGAGAAAGAGGATGAGGGAGAGAGATTGATTAAGGATATGAGAGAGAGAGTGAGAGAGAGAGAGAGTGATAAAGTGGGTGAGTGGGGGTGGATGAGAGAATTTTATTCAAATTTACTGGCAGGCTATAATTTTTTTTGCTGTTGAAACTCAATTCAACTTTCGCACGACGTCTCTTCCGACTTGTTAGGCGACAATTTATTGAGATGAATGCAACAATGAACCGGCAGTACTGAAGAAGAGGAAGAAGAAAATGAGGAAGAAGAAGATGAGGAATTATTGCATTTAAAACTTCTTCACTTGCCACACTTTCTTATTCATCGCTGTTTTTCTTCATAAATTTTTTTACCTCTCACCTTTCCAAATTCTATTTTTCTTTCAATACTACTCATCCCAATAGAAGTGGTGAGGGTGGTGTTCATGTCATCGTGATAATCAGTCACGACCGCTCAAGACTGCGTTTGGATGGGTGATCGTGGTGTTCATGTGATCGTTATGTTCAGTCACGACCGCTCAAGACTGCGCTTGGATGGGTGACTTAATGATATAAGCATTAATATCACTTACCTGGTGGTTCGGAACTCACCCAAAGTTGTACATCCACAAAATGACTCAAACGGCGAGGTGGAACTACCTGTAAGGGTTTCCACAACCAATCAAAGCCATACGCTTATTCATTTATTTTTTATCCAACTGTTCCTAATATTTTATGGTATATATTAAAAAATAATTTCGTTACCGACTTCTAACTTTTCTTATTAAAATTTTCAGCCTATTTTACATAGAACCTGACCAAATTACAAGTTAAATGAAGGCACTAAAAACTTCTGAATGAGTAAATTGATACAAGTAGTTGCCAACTTCCGCTATCGAAGCAGCTCTTTAACGAATCATTTCCGTACCTAGTAACTTTTTGAATATTAATATTAACTTTTTTATTATTTTAGTGAGTGCAACAAGACGATGAAGTATTTTCAATTCTACGCAAAACACTATATAATTTTTATGTCTCTCTATAAAGCAATTCAAGTGTGTTAAGGCTACGGAATCGTTAAATTCCAAATCCAAGTCACCGACTCTCGATAATCGGAAAGTAATTCTGATTATTATACACATGAAATTGTTGATTGAAATTTTAATACGATAAACCTCGACCGTATTATCATCAAATTATTAATCGATGAATATTCACGTTTAAACCAGAAATTATTTAGACCAAAGCTGATGGCTGCCAGTTGAACGCGTTATGACATAAAAAAAGGCAATAAACAACCGCTTCATAAGTGCCGGGGGAATGTCCAACATCCATAACCTGGAAACTATCAATCAAATCCTGTTTTTGAATGATTTTTAATCCAGTTTCGGTGCAAATATCGAGCCTAGACTAGTTAAGGCGGCGCTTTGAGCTTTAGATCGCTGAATTATGCATTTCAACAGGTCGTAAATCCCATTAACTCTTGTGTGAAACACGTGATTAACGAAAGCCGCGAACTCGATTCACACTTTTCCATTAAATAATAACAGGAAAGTGTGATTTTTATAATGTTTGAAAGCATGTAACCTTAACTTTGAACGTAAATAGCGTGTAATTGTACATTAAAGTTTTTATTACAATCGGTGAAATTTTTTTTTATTCTTATTGTTTGAATTAGCACGTAGGTAGAAAATAATAAGCTATTTATTCTATCCTAATTTTACTAAGTAGAGACATTACCAAACTTATATAATAATTAGGTTTGGTTACTATTTGATCACGTTTCAAGACTTGAAATTTACACTATCGCCTTCTCTTGTACACACATAAGCACACTTCACTTCACTAGCTCATGTGGTTTTATTCTGTCGAGCCTCCGGACCAGATCACAAACGTCAAGCAGCTGGATTGCCTCAATGTTGTCATGCTGGTGAAGTCTCTCTTCATGCTTAGCAGCAAACCTCTCTATCGCTGTAGTGACTGTCTCCACTTGAAGATCACGGTGAAGATCAGCATTCCTGATGTACCATAGAGTATTTACTATATTCCTCAGTACTTTGTTTTGAAAACGTTGAATTATTTGTACATCAGATGGTTTGGTACAGCCCCAATGTTGAATATCAGTTTGGTGATTTGACATAGAACTGACATAAGCTTCGTTTTTTATTACTCTAAGTACGTTCAATGTTCACCAAGATTTGAAATGTTCAAAAGCCTGGCCTTCTGGAGATATTTAATCGTATGATTCTTTTATAATAATTATTTTCATGTTAAATCTCATTTTGTGATTCCGGAAATTGAAAAAAAAAGAATTACCTTTATATGTACCGGTACCACTGTGCTTTATTGTCAATAAAGTTTGATTTGATTTAAATCCCGGTTTGAATATTCTATTCCATTTCACCCAAATTGAGGTGATGAAATATGTCATAAAATATAATGACATGCTCTTTACTCTTATGCAATTTTTTCATATGAATGAGGACTATTATTTTAAGCTTAATATTTATGACCCCAAACCACTTTACAGCTAAGACCACTCACTCTCTTTACTTGTGTAGACCGAAACTTGTAGTACATTATGTTACCTCATAAACCAAGCAAAGATATTCTTGCAGATTTCCTGAATAATCAAATCAGAGAATATTTAGATGTTGGATTTTCTGTATGTGATGAATACTAAAGCATCATGGTTGGTGTACAACAAATAAGCGAACATGCGAATCTTGATGTATTACTTGTTCAGTATGTTTTCGCGTCACGTGAAGAGGAAATAACGTTAAAAGAGAAAGAGGATGAGGGAGAGAGATTGATTAAGGATATGAGAGAGAGAGTGAGAGAGAGAGAGAGTGATAAAGTGGGTGAGTGGGGGTGGATGAGAGAATTTTATTCAAATTTACTGGCAGGCTATAATTTTTTTTGCTGTTGAAACTCAATTCAACTTTCGCACGACGTCTCTTCCGACTTGTTAGGCGACAATTTATTGAGATGAATGCAACAATGAACCGGCAGTACTGAAGAAGAGGAAGAAGAAAATGAGGAAGAAGAAGATGAGGAAGAAGAAGAAGAGGAAAAGAAGCAAATGACGACGAGAAAGAATACAAAGAAGGAGGAGACGAAGAAGATGAAGAAAAAGAGAAGAGTATGAAGAAAAAGAAGAAGTAGTATTAAAAGATAATAATAAGAAAAAGAAGAGATGAAAACAGTGGAGAAGAAGTAGATGAAGAAATAAATGAAT
This sequence comes from Conomelus anceps, assembly GCA_948455865.1. NCBI lineage: Eukaryota > Metazoa > Arthropoda > Insecta > Hemiptera > Delphacidae > Conomelus > Conomelus anceps. The sequence goes on along the minus strand of OX418226.1, from coordinate 12,433,143 downwards.
AAGAAAAGTAGGATAAAAGAGAAGGAGTAGGTGAAAAAGAAAAGAAAATCACTTATCCTGATAATTTCTCTCTGCTGATTCAGTCGACCAAATGTGAATAAGCTGGTCTGGCTTATGACCTATAGCCTAATAGTCTGCAAATAAAAGTCATTCCTGGTTGTAGAATCTCATTTTGAAATATTGATTAACGATGTCACTCATCTATAACCATTGACTAACCTTGATAAATAATATAATATATGACTCATATTATAATATGATATTAAATGAATCAAAATATCGCCTAATATGAAAGCATAGCATAAAAATAATAATTGGACAAAGTTATTTATTACTTCCCCTTCCTCCCCTTTTTACTCTTCTTTTTATAGTTTCTTTTTGGTTATTCATGCCGTTGTTGAAAATTTTAGTTTCAGTTTCATTGACGTTGAGGACGTAGGCCAAACTAACTATAAAACTATACTATTTTAACTAACGTCAAAACTATAACTATAGGCTATATACTGTACTTAGCTTGCAGTTGTGACTACATTCATCAAAACTACTTTGCTTTGTCCAAGTTACAGAGAAGAAGCATCTCCAATGCATACAGTTTGTAAAAATAATCTTAGAAAAATAATCTTACAAAAAACTTGCTTAATGCTCTTGAGAAGAATGACTCGAAGATATTTGAATAGATGTAGAAATTCGTTTCATAGGATAAACCAAGGTCAAAGGAAATATCAGTATGTTTTCCTGTCGACTTTTCTTTAAAACTGAAAAATAACCTTGAAGGTGAAAAATAATTGCCTAGCTTTTTCTATTTATTCGGTAATCATGTTAAACATTTTGATTTTCCACTGAAAGTTCCTGAATATTTATTATTTGAATATTCTATAATCATTTGGTTTAAATTTGAGTACTTGGAAAGTTAAAATGTGTCTTCATCTTCAGCAATGGTTTTAATAAGTTTTTAAATAAAATCGCTTGAATAAGTTGAGTTGTGTAAAATATATTCATCTGGATTATATTACTATAAATAATATACTGTTCAAACTGTATGCATTGGAGATGCTTCTTCTCTGTAACTTGGACAAAGCAAAGTAGTTTTGATGAATGTAGTCACAACTGCAAGCTAAGTACAGTATATAGCCTATAGTTATAGTTTTGACGTTAGTTAAAATAGTATAGTTTTATAGTTAGTTTGGCCTACGTTCTCAACGTCAATCAAACTGAAACTAAAATTTTCAACAACGGCATGAATAACCAAAAAGAAACCATAAAAAGAAGAGTAAAAAGGGGAGGAAGGGGAAGTAATAAATAACTTTGTCCAATTATTATGTCTATGCTATGCTTTCATATTAGGCGATATTTTGATTCATTTAATATCATATTATAATATGAGTCATATATTATATTATTTATCAAGGTTAGTCAATGGTTATAGATGAGTGACATCGTTAATCAATATTTCAAAATGAGATTCTACAACCAGGAATGACTTTTATTTGTACTATTTGACTTTTATTTTTATAATACATTATTCATTACGTAAGTTTACAAAATTCCATTATGACTGATTAAAAGTCATATTACTAACTACACAATAGATTGTATATGGTGACAAGTTTGGATAATGACATTGATAATATGGAGCATTTACGTAATAAGGGCGGAGTCTGGACAAACATTCGTCCATTCAAACTCAACCTTGCCGATGATGGTGATAGATGAGTTTGACCTACAGTTTTAGGGAGGTTCCGAACCACCGGGAAGTGATTTCAAAGCACAGAACAGTGCATTTTGTTCTGGCAATCAAATCGGTCACCCCCACAAAAAGTGCCCAGGAGTTCGTAGATTATCTGATTGAACAGAACCTGCGACGGCTCTCGGCTGTCACTTTCCTACTATTGTTATTGTTATCGATTATTATTGTTCCTATTAAGTATAATAATATTACATTGTATTAGATCTGTTATTTATCCATTAATTTATATTCAGGCCATTATTATATAATAGCATCTGCCAGTGCCGTTATAAAAGCAAGTACGGAAAGTCTCCACAAGCTGCTAAACCTTGTGAAAATTTATTCAATATCAAAAAACAGCTAGCAAGATTCGTGAGAAATCAGAGCAACTGATTTATCTCTATTGCAGCTAAAAGCAAGCCGCTGCTACATTTTTTATTTATTTTTTCGAGTGTCAAAGGCGTTAAAACGCTATGGCATACAGTTTTCCATGTTCTCAATACATTACAAGATGGCAGATAGCGAGCGTTTAGCGTGTAAACGCGGCATTTCAACAGAAACGAACTCTACCGGTTGAATCAGCAACTAACATTCTCGTTTCATGTCTCTCTTGCAACGATACACTTGTCGGAGGCTGACAATAAATTTAATTTACACTCCAATTTATTGCTCGACGCTTTTTTAATGCCCGGTAATGAGCTGACATCGTAAATTACAACTGAATTTAGTGTCGCACGCGATTTTTTTAATTTTTTTTGTCGGACAGATATCTTTAGTGTGTGAAGGCAGGCTTCTTGTTGTGTCTGTCGACTTGCAGGTTATGTTAAGACGCAATCGTGAATCAGAAGTATCCGCTATTTATAATGCAGTACCTGACCAGATCCGTACAAACTTAGATTAATGCTCCTGATTGGATACACTGGACTCTTGGCTTTGTAATTTTCAATTTCAACGAAAGAGTTTATTCTAGAATGAATTGACCGTTTTTGAGATATAAGACTATCCGAAAAACGAAGGATTCTTTGGTAGGCTATTTATCCTAATTATTTCACCCTTTTACCTCTCAGCAAGTTTATCGTTTATTCAAATATGGATTCCCGGAAACAAATCTGTAATTTTTCTGCTTCCAGTTTGTTTCTTCTCCTTCACCTGCACTCTTCATCATCTATTTCTAACATTTAATCTTCTCTTTCTTTTTCGTCATCTTGATATTTTTCCTGCTTACATCGTCCCACCCTCCTTCACCATCATTTACGTTCTCCCTATAAGCAGCCTCTAAGCAGATCTGTCTTTGATCATCTTTGCTATTTCCGTAATTCTTTTATCCTTTCTTCTGCTTGTCTTCTCATTCGTCTCTTTCAATTTCCTCATTATTTTCTCCTTCTCCTTCTCCTTCCCCTTATCCATCCCCTTCTCCTTCTTCTCTCCTTCACCTTCTCCTTCCCCTTCCCCTTCTCATTCACCTTTTCCTTCTCCTTCTCTTTCTCCTTATCATTCTCCTTCTCCTTCACCATCACTTTCTCCTTCTCCTACTCCTTCTCCTCCTCTTTCTCTTTGTCCTACTCCTTCTCCTTCTTCTTCTCCACCTCCTCTCTTTTTACTACTTCTTCATCCCTTCTTCCTCGTCTTTTTCTTCATCTGCTCCTTTTTTTTCTTTTTTTTCTTAAGTTCTTCTTCTTTCTTCTTTTTCTTTCTCCTTCTCCCTTCTCCTTCTTCTTCTTCTTCTCCTTCCTCCCCTTCTCCTTCTTTTGCTTCCATCCTTCTCCTTCGTCCCCTTCTCATTCTTCTTCTCCCTCCTTCTCCGTCTTCTCCTTCTTTTTCTTCTTCTTTTCTTCCCCCTTCTCCTTCTCCTTCTCCTTCTCCTTCCCCTTCATCATCACCTTCTCTTTTTTTTTTCATAACAAGCAAAATCCCTTTTTTATCTCTAATCACTTACAGTTGCTAAGGTAAGAAATTGTGTATCTCATTTATTACTCACTTGAATTTATCTTCTTTCATTTTTGTTCTACATTTTTGAACTCTTTGTCAATAGGTTTCACCGTACATCTAGACCGGCCTCAAAACAAACTTTTGTCACATTTCAGGCGACAAAACAATGTATCCGCAACTTAAGACTTACTACCCACATAGAATACAAATACAAAATGAATAAACAGTTTAAATAAACAAAAAGAAAAACACACAACACCCAATATATAACGTGTATTTATCTCCAAACATTTTTCGAGTTCTTTGTGAATTAGGAGCAACTAAATAACTCAAGAATGTTTTGGCGAGAGTAGAAGATAACGGTGAAGACAAGTGTTTAGTGTTTATTTTCGAAACAAATCAAACAAATAAGAGTTTTTTTTTGAACACTTTGAGAGAGTTTGTCTTTTTGTTTTTTCTTTAGTGTGTGAGGGGGGTGGAAAGGAAAATGTTCAAATGAATAGAGAACGAGAATAAAATGATAAACAAAGAGTATAAAGAAAGTAAGAAGGTGGGGAAGTTCATGTAAATAAAGAGAAATAATAAATAAAGAGTACGAAGAAAGTGATAAGAGGAGAAAAAACACGGATTTTGTACGATATTATTGTGTGAATGGGAGTCTACCAGAACTCGATCAGCAGGGGTCCGAGTTGTTTGTCAGTCAAGTCGTAAATCTTATCAATCGCCACCATTTTCTGTAGGGTTTTAGCGCGGTGATTTGTCATCACCTGAAGCCACACGACACGACACGACACGATTACGATTCGGCAGCAATTCGTGCCCAAACCTGTAAGATAAGTGTCGTAATAAAAATGATGAAAGATCTTCAACAGTATCCGTTTACTGGGCGACACAAAAATGTTCACTATCATCAAACATTCAGCCGACCATATACCACACCATGCACAATTTATTCTGGACGATTTCTTTTGTAAATTGCTGTCAATTCAACTCTTATATTTTTTCTTTCTCTTTCTTGTGGTGTTTTTTTCTTTTTATTTTCTTGTGGTGAACTGTTGCTATCAATTTCTACTGATTTATTATATTTTGTCGACTGATATCAATTTTCACTCTTATCTGGATTTTTATCGTGCTTTCCCTTGACCAAAAAAATTTGGGTTTCCTGTTGACATGATTCTGTATTATGATCTAATTATTCATAAATGTCATGTATTTTACTTGTGCTGACAACATCCTACATCTATGAATACTGGATAACATTATCAATTATAAATAAGAATTTGATTTATTTTACAGTTTTAAATACATAAATGATAAACTCATGAATAGTTCAATACAATGTTATGTTGGTAACATAACTGAAAAGAAGAATCAGTTAGCAACGTAATCAGATGCAGTAAGTAACATAACTGAAGAATAGAGCCTCATAGTCTAAAGCAGTGGTTCCCAAACTTTTTTGCCTCATGGACCCCTTGCCATGATTTTTGGTTTTAGGTGGACCCCCTGCATAAATGTCATTAATTATTTTTAAACTATAAGTTGAAATGTGTATTTAAAGCTGATGAAGTAGGTCTACTACTGCTCACAGTAACCAATTCAAATTGTGGTGAAGAAAACATTAAAAAGCCCATAAACTTAGTAAATTTTTGTAATATAGTCTAATTTGAATTTAAACAATCAAATAGGATGGCATATTGTTTTTGGTTATAATGAAATAGTATTAATGGAACCTAAGAAGTATAATGGCTGTATTTTTAGCGGTATTTTATTATCAGCATTGTGTCCTTTGTAGTAATTGCAACATTCGCATCTATTAAAATCAGCAAGGCTGCTCAATGTGGGCAAACACGACACTCATTGTTAATGAAATGTGATAGAGAGAGAATTGAAGAGAGGAGGTGGAAAATAATAACAGTGAATATAATTAATTTTTTTAGAATATTGCATCAAATTTGTGACAAAAGAGCGATACAGATACAGTAATCAGTAGCGTAGCGAAAATATTTTAATGGGGGGCTTATTGGAGATTTGAGGGCCCCCGGGGGTCTTAGGGTGAAGGGGGCCCGGGGATCCTCCCCCGGAAAAATTTTAATAAGTAGTTCCACTAACATCGTATCCCAAGAGATTCTACTCATGTCTAGAAAAGCATTAATCCATTTATTTTAGTCCACATTATGGGAAAATTTTTGAATTTTCGTTGCTGAGAGCTTGATTTGAGACTCAAAATCAGTAATTTTATACGAGTATTTATTAAAATGGAGTTTATAAATTGGGTAAAGTGAAAGCTTAAATTCGATTAATCACTGCTTTTATGAATCGTTTGCCTAAGAACTTGAACCCACTTTTCGTTTATTGTTACCATAGTTAATTGATTAGTTGTGAACAAATTTCAATGCATAAAAACTGAAAAAATACCACTTTTATAAAGCCAATTAAACAAGTTATAGTGGTTTCAAATTATTATTACAATCAGGGCCACCCAGAGACATCTTACTGGCCCGGGACAGAGTTGAGGCTGGAGGCTCCCTTACACCTTCACCCTAAACACCAATTTTCAATTAATGACTCGATTTCCCAACTAGCATTGCTTAAGTCTTTAAGCTATGCCTAGTTGCCTTCTGTAAAAAAATCTGTGTAACTAATTTGAATTTTTTCTTCAATTTAAAGATAAAATTCGAATGTGAGCCAACTGATAACCATTCGTCGAAAAAGCTGTGGAAGCTAGGGAAAAGGGTACTGAGTGGCACCAGAGAGAGCAATAAACTTCTCTTCTATTTTTGTGTAATCTTTTGAACTACCGGTACTCACTAATATTGGAATACCGTTATTTAAAATGTGTAAAATTATAAAAATTATTATGACTTTGAATGGAACTTGGTTCAACTTGCAAAGAGCGAATGAATTAATACCACATCCAATTCCAAACTTTAACTTATAGTCATTTTGTAATTACATAAATAGATGGTGACAGAGCCTCAAAACATTGGGTATTCTGAAAAAAATTGTTCTCAAGTTCTTGAAAGTGCAACTTTTAGCTTTTTTATGGCTATCAACCCTCATATTATTTGTTGATTGATTCATGGCGTGACAAATTTCACTATCACAATAAAAGTCTTTGGGGTATCAGATCTGAACAGTAACAGAAATCAGCATTTGAAGCCCGTCTGTAAAAATATTAAGAGGCCTTTTCTCCTTTCAAGCCTACTGTGTCAACTTCATTCAAGTGGTCTGGGGAAATTCAAACCCATGTTTGGGAGCTCCAAAAGTACTGGGACCCACCAGCATTGTGGGGTCTTTGAAGGCCCAAAGCCGAGGCAATTAGGGGACACTTATGTAGAAACGTTGAAATTTAAAAATATTCTAGATGCAGCCTATTTGAATCTCTACTTCGCATGACTATACTGGCAATAAAAACGGGCCCGTAGGGCCCGCGGCCTCTAGGATGTTAGGCTTCTAAGGGGCCTCTAGAGGTCCAAACTGGAAAAAAGAGGCCCTGGAGGCCCCTAGCTGTACAATTTTGGGCCCCTTATTTTAATTTTGTTCTATCACTTGCTTACATTTGTAAAATGATGTGGCCCATTGACGTTAAGGCCCAAGGAAACTTGCCTTGTTCGCCTCATCCCCTCTATAGCTTTAATTAGAGTATTAAAATTATAGTTTTCTCTAGCTGTAACATTATTTAAGCTACTCTTCACATACGAAAACATTTTTCACCTCTAGTAACCGATAATATCGTATTTTTATTGATGCCTCCCTACTCATTTTTGGGGCCTCTTTCACAGTCTAAAGGGGGGGTTCTAACCTGGTACCCCTCCTCCCCCCTGCTACGCAAATGACAGTAATGGAGTGTTCTAACAAGAATATTAAAAATTGATTCCAAAAAAGTTAATCAAAAGATAAGAACAAATTTACTAGAATTGAATAGACTACTAAGATTCCTAGAAGTTCTTGTAAACGTGGAAAATAAAAACTAAACACCAATACTATAGCTAGAATTTATTTTTGAAATAAATGTAATTTATTGTGCACAGATTTGTTTTCCATCAGAATAATTTTGAACGATTATTAATTGAATAACAAGAGCTTGCTAGAATGTTAAAGAAAGACGGTATGGTTTGTTAATTTTAAGACATTAGGTTCCTTTTCCTCAGAATAATAAACCTGAAATAACTTGAATAGTTTGGTACCTACCTAAGTTGTTGAGTGACCTACCAATAAACGTTCCTTTTTGAAATATGAATACAAGGCTCCTTTTGTTTATAACTTTAAAATATATGAGGCGACTTTTGCTTATAACAACATTGCTGAAAATAGCTTGAAATTTAGAGTACCTGACTTGTTCAGTGACCTACCAGTGAATGCTAATAGTTTTAAAATATAATAGAAAATAATTGAAGGATATGGGGCTTGACTTTTCTCATGATAATACAACTAAAAACGGAAATTTATATCTGGTAAACCTGAGCTGTTTAGTCACCTACCAGTGAAGGCTTATAATTTTCAAATATAAGAAAACTAAGTATGGATGATTCTCTGATTTAAAAATGTTTTCAAATAGATATAATGCTTGCTTGCATGTACGTATAACAGTAACAGTATTATACAAGTACATAAGTAGCCTACTGGTACTCTGTGATGTTTTCCATTACGAAAAACATGACGAACAATCTAACATAAAAAATGACACTGTATTCCTATTCAAATTATGATCTTTACTCACGTATACTTAAGATATTAGAGGGTTGCATTTCACTTCTAGGCTGATGAAGATTCTGTTTAGAAGTGAAATGCATACCTTCAGTACCTCCAGTATAAGTGAGTAAAAATCCTAATTTACTTAGAAATATACAGTGTCCGTTTTGATATTAGTTTGTACATAGCATATACCACGCCCCGATCCAAAGACATTCACTATGGTGGACCCCCATTAACATATCATGGACCCCCAATTTTATTTTTCACTGACATGGACCCCCTGGCAGGTCCCCGTGGACCCCAGGGGGTCCACATGGACCACTTTGGGAACCACTGGTCTAAAGTCTAATTATTGTATTGTCTGTGAGTTTTTCCTTTGATCATGTCTTAAATTATATGAAATTGCATAATCATTCATTTATTTATAACAGAAACCACAATCAAGTAAAGATACAACAAGCATAGCCTACTACTGCTTTATTTAGAAAAGTTTAAATGAGAAATCTGAATTTTAGGCTATATACAAGTTGAACTAGTTACACAAATATTTATAGTTACACAAATAGTTATAGTTATACAAATAGTTATACACTAGTTATACGACAAATTTCACTTTGAATACATAAAAAGTGATAGCTGAGTGCCGTAGCAGGTATCTGTTCAATCAGAGATAAGCTACGGAACCCCTGGGCGCTCTTTGTAAGGGTGACCGATTGGATTGGCCAGCAAGAAAGACTCTGTTCTCTGCTGTAAAATCACTTCCCGGTGGGTCACCTAAAACTGTAGGTCCAACTCATCAATCACCATCATCCAATTCATTACCCAAGCACAGGTCTCAGACCCATGTGAGCTTTATCCTCCAAAAAAATACAATTCATGATTCTTTCCAAAGCGAAAAAATCATATTTATCCATATAACTGAAGTGGAAATGATAACATGTGGAGAGCTGATAAAAGTTAAGGGACTTATGTTTATTTCCAGACACCCTTTTCAAATTGGTCAAATTTTCAGCTGAGTCTTTTAAATAGTCTGCGGTCTAAGATAATTATTTCTAAAGCGAAATTATTTTATTTAATCATTTATCTACAGCAGATAAAATAAAATAAGATAGTGATTGATGAGTTAGACCTACGAACCACCGATTAATCTATTTTATCTACGACCATGTCATAATGTATACATTACAGTTTCACAATTGATGCCAAAACAGCTGTCTTTTCGAAATGCTTTTTGAGACCCGTTGCATAAAGAGCTCATTATAGTACAGGTTCTACATTATAACACGGGTTCTGGACCAATCAGAAGCATTTTTGATGGAATCAATATCGTAATTCAATATTGTGAAACTATCAGCTGATTTCATCAAACTGCTACACCAGCTACTTTAACCCAACAATCTACTATAACTTCTCATATTTGAGATGAGAGGTTAGGTATCTCTGACCGTCACAGGTAAAATGAAATTGTTTTAATTAAATGTATACTAGTGGTCGTAGATAAAATAGTGTATGCAACGATTTTATTTGGCCATTAAGGCACTCGTGGGATATTCATAACACTCGCATTCGCTCGTGTTATAACTTACATCTAACTCGTGCCTTAATAAGGGTCAAAATAAAATCTTTGCATAAACTACTATTATCGGCAATTATAATCAGTTATCATCAAAACTAATCAGACTATTGATTAATCAATCAAATTCAATAGAGAAATGCAGTATTGAGATATTTAAAAAAAATAATAGATTTTTAGCGTTTCATACAGCCAGGATTCAGTGACTGAAATGAACGGCGCTTTTCAAGTTCAAAGTCCTGTTTGTTATTCTTGTCATTACATCCGGCCTTGAATTAAAGAGAAACAAGAGTTTCAACAGCGTAATGAGCTCTGCAGAAGAACATGACATAAATTTTGATGCAGTAAAAGAAGTCACAAGTAATTGCTACTGTACAACCTAGTGTCCCTACTAGATTCACTTCTGCGAACCCAGAATCTTAGACATGTTGACTGTCACTCACTGTTCTCTGCTTTTATTTAAAATATTATAATATTTGAAGACTCAAAGGACAAGTTAAACTTTCTATCATTGATAAATTCATCAAAATATAGTTGACGATTTTGGATGCAAGGGTGGCTTGAAAGATCGGGGAAGAGCATTTATACAGAAACCTAGATTTCTAGTAGCATCATTTACAGACAATAGTGGAAAGAAGATCAAAATAGATTAGATTATTCTCCTTCACTCGTGTGAATTTACAAATGTTTCGTATAAATGGTTAAAAAAATTATCAACATCACATAGATACAATAGTAAACTCAGATAATGCTATTATTATAGTGCAAGAATTTTTTCATTGCTGATGATGCCGACATGGGTTCGATATTTGTGCTTGGGTTGCTTGAGGTGAATGACAACACATAAATGCCAGACGGAGGAGCGGGATTCGAACCCACGACCGCTGAAACGACAGCAAGCTGAAGTTGCGACGCCCCAACCAACTGCGCTAAGCGGCCCGCTTAAAATTGGAAATTAGGTACAAGGTGCAATGATCTCATCTGTATAATCTTAATGATAACATGGCACAAACGGGAACTACCCGTAAGGGTCTCCCCACCATTAAAAGCCATACGCTTATTATTATTATTAATGATATTAACTACGCTAATGACAATCTGAGTATTATATTAAATGGCGGAGTTTGGACAAAGATTCGTCCAGTCTTGACACTTAACCAGAGAGAAACCGTCTTTTTGCCTTGAAAGACTCAAGTTTTTGGATTTCTAGGCTTGTTATTGACCTGACAATCTTTTTGATTTGCTATCTATAATCTAGCATGTGAGGCTTATTATTTGTATTATTTACTTGAGATGGGCTAATCACTGAAACCTGAGCTCTCCTGTAAAAGGCCTGTTGGCTTGCATTCAGGAGGGGTGAATGGAAGGAGTTGAGAAACACTCTTTCCTCCCTTCGGGGTTATACACACTACACAGACCTAAGCTCTGAGCTCGCGTGAGAATCAACCGCAATAAAAAAATATAAACAAGAACTTCAAATAAGAATTACCTTATCGAGTAATTCAATAAAATCTACAGAGATCTCACCCAAGACTGACAATAATAATAATAAGCGTATGGCTTTTAATGGTGGGGAGACCCTTACGGGTAGTTCCACCTCGCCGTTTGGGCCATGTTACGGGGAACATGGTGGACCTACTATTTTAGGTGGGTTCCGAACCACCGGGTAAGTGATAATAAAGCTTGTAACATCAAGTCATTGAAGCACGGTCACCCATCCAAGCGCAGTCTTGAGCGGTCGTGACTGAACATCACGATCACTTGAACACCACGCTCACTGCATGACAATGATTGTCTAGTAACAGTATACTCCAATGTATGTAGGCCTCAATTCATTTAATAATACTCGAAGAAGTCTTTCAGAGTGGAGCACGTGGGCCGATGTCATTATCTCCCCGCGTATTGAACTTAAATCTTTCAAAAGAACTGGTTTCAATATCCAAATCCCATCTATCAGAATATCCGTGCTGGAACTACCGTGGGAGTAACACTACCGCCGAGATTAGCTTCTCAAGAGAAGAAAAAACTTATTTTTGCAAGATCTAAATGAAATAAGCTGTCGTTCGACAAGAAGTCATAGTTATCTGAAACTGACAAGTCTTCAAAAGAATTGTTCAGATACGTTCAGTTTTCCTTCAGGCCGTTTTAGTACTGTTTACAACCTCAACAAGCACATAAAATGTGTGATATTGTCAAATCGACTGTTGAACAAACCAACTGGATTAGTTCCACTTGTGCAAACAAATTTAAAGCTGTAGAAAAAATCGAGATTGAAAATGATATCGCCAAATCATAGGTGGGAGCATTTTCGATTTTATTCTTCAGTCGATTATTGGATAATCTTCTTATTTATTCCTATATGTTTATTATTAAAAGTCGTTGCCGTCTTCTTGCTTCTTCTCTCTTTTCCCAACGTTTTTAAGGCTGTACACAGGGTTTTGTTCATAATTTTTTTTTAAGTTTATTGTCTTGGATGTTATTAGGGCTCTGAAATGTTATCCAATGCTGAGGAAAAAAGCTTTTTCATTTATTACTTTGTGAAATATGGGGATTCAAAGTTGAAATTTCTTGTTTCTTTTGGGGGTAGGTAATTGATCTGTCCTACAAGTTAATTTAAACATAATTTTTTTTAACTAATAATTTTGATAATTATAATGAATTTTTAATGTTAATTTAAACAATAAGACAATGTTGTCACAACCACATTTATTAAAATTAGTGAGATAGTAATTATGACTGTTATACCATTATGAATCTCAAAAATTCTCAAACTTGAGTACAGAGTAGCTTAATAATAATACTAAACACGGGATGACACTATTGGCTAAGGGATAGGCTGGCATTCGTTGACGATTTGTGATTGACTGGGGCGATAACAAGTCACGCCCACTGGTGGGAGGAGCAACAAGCAAAAATAAGAATTAATTCAAGAACTAAAAACTGTGAACATCTAGGAAGGAACAGAAGAGAACAATAAACAACTAGGCTTGAATTGAATTATTTTTTATTTTCAAAATTGAAAATTGAAGCCAGTGGCGTAGCCAGGGGAGGGGCATGAGGCCCGGCCCCCCCCCCCCCCGAAATTTCAGAAATAAAAAATTCTCAAATAACTAATAGATAAGGACTTAATAAAGCCCAAGGGTGCCATCTGTTTTGTTGTATTATAACGAACAGATTACAGAAACCCTGTTTGTGTAATGGAATATAGCTACAGTTATAGTCAGATTAATGCATTTCTCCTCAATATTTACTCATATAGAAACTTGTTAGGTGCTCAAATGGATAATTTTGATTTAAAATGAGCTACGGAATCGAATAAAACATGTTAGAAAACTGTGACTACCATAATCATTTATTTATTAGATTGAATAAAATGCAATTTTCAAGTTTGAAGTGGATTAACTTTGTTAATTATTGATAAATCACCTTTTTGAATAAACTCATCTTGTAGAAAATTTAGTTTTGAAGTTAAAATTCAGTATAACTCAAAGTTCATAAAATCGTGATTTTATAAATGAAAACAAACAAATAAATGCAAGTTTTATGCAAGCGTGTAAAATCAGTGTGCTATGATAAAAAAAATTCCGATTTCATGAACTTTGGGTTGGATGCGTTTTAGGCTAATGACATAAGTTATATGAAACTTATAATAACTAGTATTAATTTTGAGATTCAGTACATAAGTTAAGTATGATTAGTTCCAATTCAAGGGTTTTGACTCAAAATAGTCACGGATATCGGTATATCAAACTTTATCATTTCAAACCTGGCCACCTAGGTTCTTGGGTAGTAATTTTTCGAAACTTTCTTTTGAACTTTAGAGCCTAACAAGTTGTCTAGATTAGCTTTTCACACCACTAAATTTTAAAAAATTCCGGACCCTCCTATACCCAAGATCCCCCCTTGGTGAGCCCCCCCCCCCGAAATCTAATCGTGGCTACGCCACTGATTGAAGCTTACTGAAATGCAATAAGAAAGACACGAAAGTGCCATTATTAAAATGTAGGCCAGAATTGGGATGAAACCAAGTTAGTTGTATTGAATATATAATAAACACAGGATGATACTAGGATATTGGCTAAGATATAGGCTGACCTTAATTGATAGTTTGTGATTGGCTGAAGTCATAACAAGTCACGCCCACTGGTGCAAGAACCACCACCAAAAATAAGAACTGAATCAGGAACTAAAAACCTTGAACATCTCGAAAGTAACAGAGAAGAGCAATAGTAGGCTAGAATTTTAAAAAAATTGATTAAAAAATTTAAAATTGAAGCTTACTGACAAAGACATGAAAGTGCCATTATTAAAATGTAGGCCAGAATCATGATGAAACCAAGTTAGTAGTATTGAATTGGTTAAAATAAATTTGATCATTTAAACTAGTATTGGAATTGCTTTTGACCAACCTAGTTATCCCTCCCAAGCTTCTAAGACATTCTTTGCCAATCAAAAGCAGAAATTCAATATTAACAATAATAATAATAATTTTTTTCTTTTTTTTAAGCTTTATTGAATGTAAATAACAGTACATGCAATTAATAAATAATATACAACAATTTAACAAAATTCAATATATAAATAGTAATTATGATAATAATTCTAGTGGTGGCAACCCCAGAAGCTAATTTTAGCTTGTATTGGGGTGATTTGCTAAGTTTTAAATTTAATTTAATCAGGTTTTTATTATGGATTGTATGTGATGAATAATTCCTCTGTGATGAATATGTTATCCTTGCTCAGTAATATAATAAGTTTTGATTTCATGTTTTACTGCGGAATATGTTTGTAGGTTTTTAAGATGGTTAGGGATACTGTTCAGGATTTGTGGTACGAAGTATTCTGGTACTGCTTTCCCTATTTCTGTATAATAATCTGGTATTCTATAATGTGTGTGTCTAATAATAATAATAATAATAATAATAATAATAATAATAATAATAATAATAATAATAATAATAATAATAATAATAATAATAATAATAATAATAATAATAATAATAATAATAATAATAATAATAATAATAATAATAATAATAATAATAATAATAATAATAATAATAATAATAATAATAATAATAATAATAATAATAATAATAATAATAATAATAATAATAATAATAATAATAATAATAATAATAATAATAATAATAATAATAATAATAATAATAATAATAATAATAATAATAATAATAATAATAATAATAATAATAATAATAATAATAATAATAATAATAATAATAATAATAATAATAATAATAATAATAATAATAATAATAAAAATAATAATAAATAATAATAATAATAATAATAATAATAATAATAATAATAATAATAATAATAATAATAATAATAATAATAATAATAATAATAATAATAATAATAATAATAATAATAATAATAATAATAATAATAATAATAATAATAATAATAATAATAATAATAATAATAATAATAATAATAATAATAATAATAATAATAATAATAATAATAATAATAATAATAATAATAATAATAATAATAATAATAATAATAATAATAATAATAATAATAATAATAATAATAATAATAATAATAATAATAATAATAATAATAATAATAATAATAATAATAATAATAATAATAATAATAATAATAATAATAATAATAATAATAATAATAATAATAATAATAATAATAATAATAATAATAATAATAATAATAATAATAATAATAATAATAATAATAATAATAATAATAATAATAATAATAATAATAATAATAATAATAATAATAATAATAATAATAATAATAATAATAATAATAATAATAATAATAATAATAATAATAATAATAATAATAATAATAATAATAATAATAATAATAATAATAATAATAATAATAATAATAATAATAATAATAATAATAATAATAATAATAATAATAATAATAATAATAATAATAATAATAATAATAATAATAATAATAATAATAATAATAATAATAATAATAATAATAATAATAATAATAATAATAATAATAATAATAATAATAATAATAATAATAATAATAATAATAATAATAATAATAATAATAATAATAATAATAATAATAATAATAATAATAATAATAATAATAATAATAATAATAATAATAATAATAATAATAATAATAATAATAATAATAATAATAATAATAATAATAATAATAATAATAATAATAATAATAATAATAATAATAATAATAATAATAATAATAATAATAATAATAATAATAATAATAATAATAATAATAATAATAATAATAATAATAATAATAATAATAATAATAATAATAATAATAATAATAATAATAATAATAATAATAATAATAATAATAATAATAATAATAATAATAATAATAATAATAATAATAATAATAATAATAATAATAATAATAATAATAATAATAATAATAATAATAATAATAATAATAATAATAATAATAATAATAATAATAATAATAATAATAATAATAATAATAATAATAATAATAATAATAATAATAATAATAATAATAATAATAATAATAATAATAATAATAATAATAATAATAATAATAATAATAATAATAATAATAATAATAATAATAATAATAATAATAATAATAATAATAATAATAATAATAATAATAATAATAATAATAATAATAATAATAATAATAATAATAATAATAATAATAATAATAATAATAATAATAATAATAATAATAATAATAATAATAATAATAATAATAATAATAATAATAATAATAATAATAATAATAATAATAATAATAATAATAATAATAATAATAATAATAATAATAATAATAATAATAATAATAATAATAATAATAATAATAATAATAATAATAATAATAATAATAATAATAATAATAATAATAATAATAATAATAATAATAATAATAATAATAATAATAATAATAATAATAATAATAATAATAATAATAATAATAATAATAATAATAATAATAATAATAATAATAATAATAATAATAATAATAATAATAATAATAATAATAATAATAATAATAATAATAATAATAATAATAATAATAATAATAATAATAATAATAATAATAATAATAATAATAATAATAATAATAATAATAATAATAATAATAATAATAATAATAATAATAATAATAATAATAATAATAATAATAATAATAATAATAATAATAATAATAATAATAATAATAATAATAATAATAATAATAATAATAATAATAATAATAATAATAATAATAATAATAATAATAATAATAATAATAATAATAATAATAATAATAATAATAATAATAATAATAATAATAATAATAATAATAATAATAATAATAATAATAATAATAATAATAATAATAATAATAATAATAATAATAATAATAATAATAATAATAATAATAATAATAATAATAATAATAATAATAATAATAATAATAATAATAATAATAATAATAATAATAATAATAATAATAATAATAATAATAATAATAATAATAATAATAATAATAATAATAATAATAATAATAATAATAATAATAATAATAATAATAATAATAATAATAATAATAATAATAATAATAATAATAATAATAATAATAATAATAATAATAATAATAATAATAATAATAATAATAATAATAATAATAATAATAATAATAATAATAATAATAATAATAATAATAATAATAATAATAATAATAATAATAATAATAATAATAATAATAATAATAATAATAATAATAATAATAATAATAATAATAATAATAATAATAATAATAATAATAATAATAATAATAATAATAATAATAATAATAATAATAATAATAATAATAATAATAATAATAATAATAATAATAATAATAATAATAATAATAATAATAATAATAATAATAATAATAATAATAATAATAATAATAATAATAATAATAATAATAATAATAATAATAATAATAATAATAATAATAATAATAATAATAATAATAATAATAATAATTAGCAGTGGAGGCAAACAGGCCCGATATTATCCTGTTTGATAAAAAGAAAAAAGAAGCTTTTATCATTGACGTGGCAGTGCCCCTGGATGAAAATCTTGTGGGTACAATTGCTGAAAAGAAAAGAAAATACCAGCCTCTATCTGTTGAATTAAAGGATATGTATATGCTAAAGAAAGTTGAAGTTATTCCGGTTGTTGTATCTGCAAATGGACTGATATCAAAAGAATGGATGTATGCAAAAGAAAGGCTAGCTCTGGAAAACTGGCACCTTAGAACTATGCAAAAAGCTGCAGTGCTTAGTACAGCAAATATTGTACGAAAATTTCTCTCACTATAATATAGCAGGGTAAGAGGGACCCTCATAGACCTGTCTCTACTTTGCGATGCAGCTTTGTAGCCTTGGGATCAATATCCCCGGCTGCAAAGTGAAAAATTCAAAAAACAAAAGTGGATAATAATAATAATAATAATAATAATAATAATGATAATAGTAATTGTGCAGACTGTCTGTGAAACGTCTGCTGAGTGTCTGTCTGTGAAACGTCTGCATATTGTCTGTGAAACGTCTGCATATTGTCTGTGAAACGTCTGCAGACTGTCTGTGGAACGTCTGCAGACTGTCTGTGGAGCGTCTGCAGGCGGTCTGTAAAACTTCTGAAAAGTGTCTGCAGGCTGTTCGTGAATGTCTATAAGTATAAAGTTTAAACCTCTAAAGAAAAAAATGATAAGAAAATTAATGATAATAATAATAATTTTGATAATTATAATGATTATAATAATAAAAATCTCTGTTGTGGTGAAGGTGATATTGTGGAAGATATCAATAATGCATAATAAGACGAAGTTGTCACAACCACATTTATAATAAAATAGTGTTACTAGTTTCAGTTGTTTACAATTATCTATCTGAAACAAACTAAAACTAAAGTACAGAGTAGCTTTTATACATATTGAACACAGAATGATTCTATTGGCCCAGCGATAAGCAGACCTTCATTGACAGTTTGTGATAGGCTGAAAGCTGTAATAAGTTTCCCCACTGGTGGGAAGAGCAACTAGCAAGAATAAGAACCAAATCGAGAACTAAAAACCGTGAACATCTAGAGAGGAACAGAGAAGAACAATAAACAAGTAGGCTAGAATTGAATCATTTTTAACTGAAAAATTGAAAATATACCAATAAAATCAATATGTATATTGTATACATATAAATAAATCAATATGTATATTGTATACATATAAATAAATCAATATGTATATTGTATACATATAAATAAATCAATATGTATATTGAAGCTCACTGAAATGCAGTCAAGCTCAACCAAGAAATACACAAAAGTGCCGTTAGTAAAATGTAGGCCAGAATTATGATGAAACAAAGTTAGTTGTATTAATTTGGTTAAAATAAATTTGATCATTTAAACTAGTATTGGAATCATTTTTTCCAACCTAGTTCAATGGACACAAGTTCAATTCTGCCTTTGCCAATCAAAAGCAGAAACTTATCTCTTATTGTTTATTGTTCATTAGTAATTAAGAAAATTTTAAATCAATATCCATAACATTTTTCTTTCATGAAATTGTTAAGCAAAAAATGATAAAAATATAGGCCACTTGTATAAGGATTTTGCAAGAATTAATTTTTCCCAGCTCAATCTGAAACGACAAGTCTCTCAAACTTGTCTTCTTTTCATTTATTCTAACAGTCTCTTTCTTTCTCTCTTATTATTACGCATTACCTTTTGTCTCACTCACTCCCTCCTTCTTTCTCCACCATTCTTCCTCTCTCTCGTTTCTCCATCCATTCACCACTTGGCAACACCTACATGTTTATTCATTCACTCATCCACACCTCCACATTCAATATATTACAGGCAGCTTTTAAACTGCTAGCTAGCATCAGATTGACATTCAACGCTAAATTTACGGCCAAGCTCTTCCAACTTGGAATGTCACTCATGTCATCAATTTATAGCAATTTTCTTCAGCTACTCACAAAGGTCTTCAGTAACATTTTATAAAAATGGCTGCGGTTATTGAAATTTCATATCCATCTTTTCACCAGCAGTAGGGTACTGAGATTTTTTTATTTTTTGCAACAAATATAATCATCTAAATTCAATATGCCACAGAAATTTGGAAGAATTTTTAAAAATATTTAAAAAAACTCTCATGAAAGTTCTCACTTTTAAATAGCAATTATGATTTATATTTTGTAACTTAATAGCCCTGTTTGAAAACTCGAGTACTGAATTCCAACTTGGAAAATTAAGAAAAATGTTGCATAAAACTATTCAAAATAGTAGTTTATGCAACGATTTTATTTTGACCCTTATTAAGGCACGAGTTAGATGTAAGTTATAACACGAGCGAATGCGAGTGTTATAAATATCTCACGAGTGCTTTAATGGCCAAATAAAATCGTTGCATACACTATTTTATCTACGACCACTAGTATACATTTAATTAAAACAATTTCATTTTACCTGTGACTGTCAGAGATACCTTACCTCTCATCTCAAATACGAGAAGTTATAGTAGATTGTTAGGTTAAAGCAGCTGGTGTAGCAGTTTGATCAAATCAGCTGATAGTTTCACAATATTGAATTACGATATTGATTCCGTCAAAAATGCTTCTGATTGGTCCAGAACCCGTGTTATAATGTAGAACCTGTGCTATAATGAGCTCATTATGCAACGGGGTTCAGAAAGCATTTCGAAAAGACAGCTGTTTTGGCATCAATTGTGAAACTGTAATGTATACATTATGACATGGTCGTAGATAAATTGTTTTAAAAGTTCTGTGGCGTATTGAATTTTGATAATTATTAGATTTTTTGAAGAGGAGTACAGTTTTCTACTGTGTGGGGAAAGAGATGAATATGACATTTCATCAGCTGCAGCTGTTTTGAATTTTTTTTATTTTTGGAAGAGCTTTATGCCTTATTTTCCTTTATTCTTCAAGAAGGTTAAGTACTCAAATTGTAAATAGGGTACTTTTTCGTAGCAAAAAACCAATAATAATTACTATTCACGAGTAAAAACTGTCAAGAGTTTGCAGCATTTATGAATAAAAATTGTCATAGTACAGTATTGAATAAATCTATATAAATAAAATTAGAGTTTTGTCTGTACATTTATCAGAATTGTATATTTTTTGGCTATTTTTACGTTTTATACATTAAATAAGCCGAAAATAGTCTTATCTCACTTTCTGTCTGTCTGTCTGTCTGTCTGTCTGTCTGTCTGTCTGTCTGTCACGGCCGCAAAGGCATTTTACGCGGCCTTCTCCTCAAAAACGAGAGCATCGATCGGGATTTTAGTTATTGAACAGTACTGAACAGTTTATTGACAATGTCTTTAGCTATAAAAAACTAAATTAACTTTTTTTTAACAGAGTAATAAACGTTTAAAAACCAAGTGTTTTGCGATTTTGGATACATTTTACGCGGCCTCCTCCTCAAAAACGAGAGCATCGATCGGGATTTAAGTTATTTATCAGTATTGAAAACCTTTTTGACAATGTCTTTAGCTATAAAAAACTAAATTAACTTTTTTTTAACAGAATAATAAACGTTTAAAAACCAAGTATTGTGCGATTTTGGATACATTTCTTCCAAGTTTTATTACCACATAAGAATAAGAACAAATCACGTAATTTATCATGATATATCAATCAGCTGTTCTCAAATATAAATGGTGGGCCCTTCGCGGCGTTATTTACGCTGTCTGCAGACTTGGGTAGTCGGAGCATTGCAGTCTTTCAGGAAACATATGTCTGGTGAATCAAAGCTCATCTTATGTTTTATCAATTATTTCTTTGTTGAAAAAAAACAAAATTTTCCAATTTAAATTTATCAAAACAAAGATTAACATTTTAGGAAGGTGCGGTTTGTGTTAGGCTCTTGGGAATTCGCCAGGTAGCACTATTATTACCACATAAGAACAAAGCAAGTAATTTATCATGATATATTAATCAGCTGTTTTAAAAAAATATTCTCTCAGATACCTGTCACTGAATTGCTGACGTTCTAAGTTGTTTACTAAGGGCCCGTTCACACGATACAGTTTTTGTGCGGTACAGTAAATTTGCTGTATCAGTTATTTTGCAGTGCTTTATTCGTTTGCATGTACATTTCATATTGTATGTTCACACAATACTGTTTCGACTGGATCCAGTAAAAAAGCTGTTCTAGCCGATTTCTACATTCGGTTTTGTCTTCGAAAACTGTATCACTAAAATCAGCTGTACCGCAAAATAACTATCCGTATCCGGTGGCACATGTACCATATGTTCAAACGATACGCTTATTACGCTGGAAGCAGTCTTCAGATCGTTTTGATCTTCTTCATTGATATTCTTCAGCATTGGTCTTCTTATTAGTGAATTCCAGTGTCCAGAAGTGGAAGATATTAATTGTGAAAATTTAATTTCTCTAATATATGAGAGACCCGCCTTGTGGGACAAGACTTAAGATTAATATAAAAATAATGAGAGAAAAATGTGTAGAATATTGAAACCAGAATTTGCGTACTTTGATCAAAATTTAAGAGAAACCTTCAGTAAGAAACTTATTTAAAAAAATCTTACAAAAAAAAAATCCTGGACTGGAATAAATAAAACTGAACTGGAAGCGCAATGGAAGAAGGAGGAGAGCACAGCAATAAGCAGCAAAGCCGGACCGTGTGAACATCACAGTACAGTTGACGCCGTACAGTAAAAAAACCGTACCGCAAAAAAACTGTATCGTCTGAACGGGGCCTAAGCTGGTAACAGCTTCATGA
This sequence comes from Conomelus anceps, assembly GCA_948455865.1. NCBI lineage: Eukaryota > Metazoa > Arthropoda > Insecta > Hemiptera > Delphacidae > Conomelus > Conomelus anceps. Next base: position 12,410,416 of record OX418226.1, on the reverse strand, counting down.
TCGTTGCTATCAAAAAAGCCGAAACATATTTAGTCTTATTTCTAAACATAATCCGTACGAAGGACGGGCACAATAGCTAGTAAATAAATAAAATTATAGTAATTCCAATTTGACATATTATAGTTTTAATTAAAGCCATTTTTCCATTGAGTATTTTTAATTGTCTTATGTCCCACAAAACCTGGGTCTTGTCTAAAGTCACGTCAGAGGGCCTAAATTTATCCAAGTAATGAGTTTATTACTGTACAAAGGGCCCAGACTTGGAAAAAAGGTCATGAGGGTGCGGCCGAACTCACTTCATGTCCCGAGACTTCAGACAAACTTACAAAAAAGTCATACACATGAAGAAAGGGTACTTCACATGGGTCATACACATGTATTTATTTCCTGCCCCAGGGCCCCTGGAAACCCAGCTACTGGCCTGACTCAAGTGATTCTGGCATATTACTTGAAAATTTACGAGCAACGAACCAATTTTATTAGTATTTGTAGCTTCTATAAACTTTTATAGAAATTATAATTAATTAATATTGTGATTGGTAAATTAATTGTTATGCAATGAGACAAGATTAAGGCTGTGCGCAGGGTTTTTAGTCACAATTTTTCCGAAGTTTCTGTATTAGATATTATTAAGCTTTGAAATGTTGTCTATTACCGTGAGAAAAAATTGTTTTTATCAATTATTTTGTGAAATATAGGGGTTCAAAGTTAATATTTTTTAGTTTTGTGGCAATATTGATCAAAACTACCCAGTATTTGAAACTTTTGTTATTGTTTTTATGACTGAAAGATACTTTTGGAATAGAAAAACGTATTTTTCATTCCAATATAGCAATTGGGTTTTTTTAAATACCTTTTTTTAAAATCAAACAAGTTCAGTTCTTCAAAAATGTATTTCTTAATAAATTGTTTGATCAAATTAAAAGAAAAAATCTATTCCTCAAGATATTTTCATGTTACTTTGATAAATAAACTTTTTATAAATAACTTTTATTTGATAAATAAAAACTTTTGATAAATAAAAAATTTATCAGAAGTTTAACTCTGATAAAATAACTCTGTTGAAATTAATAACCTTTTTGTTGAAAATTTAACGACTTGCAGTCAGTTTTATATTGTGAATGAATGTTTAATAAATGTACTCACATTCGGCCGAACGTTTCCGAGGTATTGAATCTCATCGTCAAGGCAGATCGTTATGGAACAGGGAATCGTAGAATAAAATCAATTGGCACCAAAAACAGAAAATTTCAACTTAAAACCGCTATATTTAAAAAAAATCTCTCGGAAATAGGATTTCAATATATTGATAGTCTAACATCCAATACAAGAGATTTCGAAAAAAATTATGATCACAAACCTTGCGTACATCAAGATATTGGTTAATATCATTCGTTTTTACAACATATAAAGTAGCTTCATACACATATAAGCAGGGTACAGTTAGGAGACCAAGTCTCTTGAACAACGGCCTACATGAATCTAATCTATTCACTATTTCTATACACCTAACCGCTTTCTTTTGGATCTTAAACACCCTATCAAGGTTTTGTTTTGATGAATTACCCCATACTAAGATAGCATACCTAATTAGAGCCCATGATAAGCTGTAAATAGTAACTTTTTTCAATTCAATCTAGCGAGCTGTCGCAGGAAAAATACCCCAGATGAAATTTAAGCACAGCCTTATTGAAGGATTCGGCTTTCAATAAATGAGAAAGTGTTTCCAGAATCACTTGTTTGACAGGTGGCCTGAAAAATTGAGCGATATCGTCCGTCATCTTGTTTTTTATTGCCTACAATTTCTGAACAATGGGCGAAATCGAAGCGATAAAGTTAATGGGTCATACATAAAATAAAAAAAATGAATAAAATCGTACAAAAAAGGAAACCTGACCTCTGCTGACTGAGCTTTGTAGCAGAGGTGAGTGTGTGAGGGGAACTGTGGGGTGCCATCGCATTTATGAAAGGTCATAACACGGTCGCAGTCCACCCATTCATACTTGGAGTATTATTCAGTCATATATTAATAATACAGATGGGCACTGTCTTATATAATATTGCAGCAATAACATCAATCCTCACAAAATCAAGATCTGAAGCAGACTATTGAATAGATACGATGTCCTGGTGAGAAACGATGCAAGCTCGCTTTAAAAATGAGAATCGTTTTAACTACAGCCTGTCACTGGTGCAAGGTTTATTATTGATAAGAGTGGTAATGAAAGTGACCATCAATGATTGCTGTAATGCTGTTGAGATGGGGGACGTGAAGAGAAAAAAGATCTAGGAGAAGAAGAAAAAGATGGTGGAGAAGAAGAAAAAGGAGGAGAAGAAGATGAAAAAAGGAAAAGGAGAAGAAAAGAAGGAAAAAGAAACTGCAATAGATAAAGACAGAAATAGAAGGAGACGAAGGGGGGAAGAAGGAGAGAAGAAGGAGATAAGAAGGAGAAGGAGGAATAAGAGGGAGAGTTGAAGGAGGAGAAGGAGAAGGAAAAGAAGGAGAAAAACAGACGAAGGAGAAGGAATTAGCAATAGAAAGAGACAGATATAGAAAGAGATGAAGGAGACAGAAATAGAAGGAGATGAAGGAGAAAAGAAGGAGGAGGAGGACGAAAAGAGAAGTTGGATGAGTTGAAGGAGGAGGAGGAGAAGAAGGAAAAGAAGGAGGAATAAGAGGGAGATTTGAAGGAGGAGGAGGAGAAGGAAAAGAAGGAGAAAAACAGACGAAGGAGAAGGAATTAGCAATAGAAAGAGACAGATATAGAAGGAGATGAAGGAGACAAACAGACGAAGGAGATGGAATTAGCAATAAATAAATATATAGATAAATAAATAAAAAGAAAGAGACAGATATAGAAGGAGATGAAGGAGACAGAAATAGAAGGAGATGAAGAAGAAAAGAAGGAGGAGTAGGATGAAAAGAGAAGTTGGATGAGAAGAAGGTGGAGAACAGGGAAGAGGAGGAGAGGGAGGAGGATAGGAAGGAGGAGAAGGAAAAGGGGAAGAAGAAGAAGAAGAAAAAATACGAAGGAGAAGAAAAAGAGACTGGGGAGAAACAGGAGGAGAAGAACCAGCAATGGAAAAAGACAGGAATAGAAGGAGAAGAAGGAGGAGGAGGACGAAAAGAGGAATTTGGAGGAGGAGAAGGGGGAGAAGGAGGAGGAGAAGAAGAAGAAGGACAACAAGAAGAAAAAAGACGAACGAGAAGAAAAAGAGAATGTAGAGAAAAGAGAAGGAGAAGAATCAGCAATGGAAAAAGACAGGACTAGAAGGAAATGAAGGAGGAGGAGGACGAGAAGGGTGTGTTGGAGGAGGAGGAGGAAGAGTAGGAGAAGGAGAGAAAGATCTTGAAATAAAAGGAGAAGAAGAGAAAGGAAGAGAGGAGAAAGAAAAATATGAGGAATAGAAAGAAGAAGAAGAATAAAAAGAAAAAAAGAAAGAGAGAATGAAGAAAAAGGAGGAAAAAAGAAGGGAAGAAGAAGAAGAATAAAAAGAAGAAGGATGAAAAGAAAACGAAGAAGATGATGAAGAAGAAGCAGGAGGATAACATGAAAATTAAGAAGGAAAAAGAAGAAGAAAACAAGAAGAAAAAGAAAAACGAAGAAGAGGATGAAAAATAAGATTAATAAAGAAGAAAATAAGAAGAAAAAGAAAAATTTGAAAATTAAGAAAGAAGAATAACCATAGAAGAAGAAAAACAAGAAAAAGAGGAAGAAGAAAAAGAAAAAGGAAAAGATGAAAAATAAGAGAGAAATAGAAAAAGAATAAGATGAAAAATAAAAAAGAATAAGAGGGGAAAAAGAAGAAGAAATAGAAAAAGTGGAAGAAGAAAAAAAGAACATGTGAAGAAGAGTGGATGTGAAGGAAGAGGAAGAATATATAAAACATTGAACAACACTGAAACGTTGACAGCTGATTGATTAGGTCCTTGGAGATGAATAGAGGCTGAGTAATACCTTCAATGATTTTTAAAAGCCATCTCGTGATATATATTGGATCGTAAAATTGTAATAGAAGGTGATATCAATGGAAAGGGTTCTATTGAAATATGAGAACGATTATTCTTCTGTAAGAAAAATGTATTTCCTATAAAGCCTATTCAATTTTATTTGTTACGAGTATTATTTAATGGTTGTTGTCGGCCAGTTCTAATTGTTCCAAGATCTAGACTGCCCGGGGAATGTAGATTTCAAGTCTTATAAGTTTAAAAACTACCTTTTATTTTAAAGTTTTTTTCTGTGCTATTTTTATTCTTTCTGTGATTTGTAAAATAAAGCGATTTTTTATTTGATTCTATCTTACTAACTTTGCTGACTATCCCTTCTATTAGGTAACTGCCCATCTTTTAGAAAAATTTGATGGATTATTGGGGAGTTAATCATGATGGATTGAATAGAATGCTTCAATTGATCTTTTTTAGAGTCTTTCTTTTCGAGTGTAAAGTAAAGGGGACATAATGCACACAATAATATAGTAGAGACTTAAGGGTATGTCAGAATATTGACGGAATCAATAAGGAAATATTGAAAAGAAATGTGAAATATTGAAAAAAATATGAAATATTTAAGAAAAATGTGAAATATTGGAGAAAAATGTAAAATATTCCGGAAAAATGTGAAATATTGTTGAAAAATGGGAAATATTGAAGAAAATTTGTTGAAGTATCAGGGAAGCCAAATATTGCATCTCATCATGGTACACTCCGGTACATTAAAGTAACGGCTCAAGGGTATTTCTCTGCTATTGACAAAATTTGATGAGGAAATATTGAAAATGATTTTTAAATTTAAGAGGAAAATTCTGAATAGACTATTGAGGGAACTTTTCAATTATTGAGGCAGAAATTTGATGAAATATTTTTGAGTTATTGGTTATGATCATTATTATTCTTCCATATACCAGAATAGCGGCTTTAGGGCATCTCGCTTCTATTGATGAAATTTGATGAGATTGAAAGGAATTTGATTATGGGTATCTTAAGGGTAGTATCTTGAGGGTAGGGCAATATATGAGGGGATATTTTTATTGAAAATATTAAAATAAAATTTCAAATATTAAATGTAATTTGCTTCTATAAAGGCAAGGTTGTTGGTCATAATTTTTTTAGAAATTTCTTGTATTTGATATTTAGGTACTGAAATGTAATCTATTTCCATGAGATTCATTTTTTTCATCAATTAGTTTGTGAAATGATAAAATTTCTCAATTTTGGGGGCAATTGAACACACCCACGAATAATTATTTCATACATTTGATAATTTCTATATAACTGAAAGATTTTTTATTTCAATTTATAAAGACTGTGCGCAAGGTTTTTGGTCATAATTTTTCAAATTGCTTGTATTTGATATTATTAAGGTATTGAAATATATCTATTGCCACGAGATTAATTTTTTCAACAATTATTTTATGAAATATGTGGGTTCAAAGTTGATTTTTTTAGTTTTGGGAGCAATTGAACTTACCTACGAGTTGAACATAATTATTTTTATGACTAAGACACCCTGGGGAAAAGATTTTTTTTATACAATTTAATAATTTTTTTTTTCAAAATGATTTTTCGAAAAACTAAAATTTTTCCCAGATTTTCAAGAATTTATTTTGAGAAAACTAATTGTTCGATTGAAATAAAAAATATGTCATTCTATTCCTCAATGTGTCTCAGTTATAAAAATTTATCAGAAGTTGAAAACAACTTGAAGGAGAGATCAAGTTATTGCACACCCCCCCCCTCCCAACAAAAAAGTTTCAACCTTGAACCCTCATATTCCATAAAATAATTGATGAAAAAATAATTACTCATGGCAATCGATAACACTTTAATAAAATACAAGAAACTTCGAAAAAAAATTATGACCAAAAACCTTGCGCACGGCCTTTATAAATTGAAATAAAATTTTTCAGTTGTAAAAAGATTATCAACTGTTTAAAATAACTCTTCAATTGTCCTCCAAAACTGGAAAATTTGAACTTTGAGCCCCCATATTTCGAAAAAGAATTAATAATATTTCAATACCTGAATAATAGTCTATCAAATTCAAGAAAATGGAAAAATAATTACGTCCAAAAACCTTGCGCACAGCCTTTATAGAAGCAAAATACATTTAATATTTGAAATTTCCCTTCAATATTTCAATTTCCTTTCAATATCTTCTGATCAAAAGAAAAAAAATTATGACCAAAAACACTGCGCATAGCCTTAAAGCATGTAAATTCATTCCTATGTTTTCTGCGTCACATATCCAAGCCTGTGCTTCTATTTACGACTTGGAGAGTTTTGTAATGCACCAAGTAATAAAGCTATCAGAGCATCTTTAGTCAATCGACTAGCATCCTTCTAGCATGCTTAAAAGGCTAATAGGAGTGACCGTCTCTCCGAACGCCATCTAAGGCGATTGCAAATTAACGTACGCTTAATTAAATTTAACTAGCGTGAATCACCCCACGCTCGCTGGTGCAGGAGAGTGTGGGTGCGGGAGTCTCCAGTCCAGTCCAGCAGCTGTTCTCCAGTGGCGCTAGACTCCAGAGACTCTGGAGAGCGCGTGCCAAGCGAAGTGGGGGTGATTCTGGAGATTTAAACGGTCGTGTAGGAAGAACTAGTCTCCAGTTGACTCCAGTCTCCAGTGGGTAGCTGGGTCCCGAGCTGGATGCTGGCTCAGAACGAGAAGATTTGCGGACCGGTTAGGAGTGCACGTTGAGATCGCGAAAGTTTCGATACGAGTTTCTACCGTGATCGGTGTTTCGTGAAACGGACTTGAAAGTGATATTGAAATTGATTCACCCTCGTTGGATCATTGTTTTAATGTAGTTAGATCAATTGGACATTGTTTTAGAATCTTTTATCAACGTGGTGTTTCATGATATTCGATTGATACAGCGTTTAATCGATTAGAGGCATAGTTTTTTACTCTAATCAACACGGTATTTTATGATACAGACTAAATCTCATTATATCAATCGATTAATGATAAGTTTTATTGATTGGAGACTTACTTGTGACACTTCAACCAACATAGTGTTTAATGATATGGACTAGAAGAGTGTCAACTTGAAATTAGATAGCTTCCGATGAAATCAGTGGATTGGTATAGTTTTATACCTAATTTCGACCTACAGTTTTATATACCATTTGACTAGTTGTGTACATCATTTGAACGCAGTTTCATACATCATAGTTTGGACAATATTTTCGAATCTTCAATCGACATGGAAAACTCAAATGTTGTCCTCATATTTGCGGTGGTATTATAAAATAATTTCATTCAGGTTCTTTGATTTTGGTGCTCTCCAGAACTAGAAAAACTCTGGTTTACTCTTGAACTTTGATAAAATTCATCACATAGACTTGAACTGTGTTTATTCTCTCAGAACTATCTTGGATACATTGTCCTAGAAAGTGAAACGACATACGTGATATAAAATGCCAGCGGACAACTTGGAAGTAATCTGAAATTTTGATGTTTATTTTACAGTGATTATTTCTCAATTATTAAGTCAAGCTCTCAGATTATCGTTTGATCATGAACTGGGTACATCCTTAGATCAGACTTATTGCTACAAAAAAGAAAATCATTCTTGTGAAGGCAACATCCTACTGACAACAGTTATCGACGCTTGTAAATACTGAACTGAGAACTATTCTTTCATTTTTTATGCTTGATAACTTGGACTTCGGTAGCGTTTGAAGCTCAAATGTGATTAAGACTTAGAATAGCTGTTTTCAGACGTTATAAATTATGAATTTGATATGATTTATAATCAAGCAGTAACAACGTGTATGGGACTTTAATATTTTATATGTCTACACGGAAAGTGTTCAAACTTCTCTATAAGTTTGGATCATAAATTTGAACATGAAAATATACAATTTCTTCAAACAAGAGTGTTCAACAGAGACTTTTTCTTATTAATTTTGTGTCAAAATGGATAAATCAACAGTTGTCTACAAAATGGACAAATTGGACGACATTGTTAGTGATGCAAACAATAATAATAACAGGGGTGTATTGCTGCAGGCCCCTGTCGACAGCACGAATAAGAGCTACTCGTTACGACCGAGATCTTCAATGCGGCCTGGTGTCCATGGGGATTTGGACGATGATAGCAGCATGGTGAGCGACTGGCGACCTAGAGGCAGAACGAAAAGGAGACCCAAACAAAAACCAGCCCCGTTGAGTAAGTATAGAAGGAAGACCGCGAACGCTAGAGAAAGATCAAGAATGAGGGAGATCAATGAGGCGTTTGATACTTTGAGGCGAGCGATACCTCACCTCACTCACGAGAGTACTCATAGTGAAAAACTCACGAAAATCACCACCCTCAGGTTAGCTATGAAGTATATTGCTGCACTCAATCAGGTCCTACAAGACCCTGAACCTGAATCAGACCTTGATTCAGGTGATTACACCCTCTCACTCACACCCACCTCACTGAGTGACCACTCAGACCTCTACGACCAGTTCCTCATCTCCGACCTCGCCTCATCTACAACCTCCTCAACTACGACTTCCTGCCCCTTCAGGTCGCCATCAGATCTCCACCTCACGAGCTCCTTTCTACCCACTTCACCGTGTTACTCACTGGCAGCCACCGACGCATCTACCTCACTACTGGATATGAGGGATCACTGTCTCACTCCCACAGATGATTTCAGTGCTGAGTTGGACTCTTTTGTGTCATCTTCGGTGGATTTTGAGGAGTTTTTTGCTTCGTGACAGCTAGTGATGTGTATGTTCACTCCTCAAAATATTTCCGGACTTTTCTGTTACAAGGTAACGTTGTTTCAGTATTGTTGACTATTTTAAAGAACTATTAGACTTTTTTTAAATATTAAGCACAAGAAAAATTAGTATTTCAAACTAAATTTCAATTTCAACTTGAATGATTATTATTCAAAGTTGAAATATCGAGATACAGTTTACCTATTTAGAGTACCGTACTTTGAGTCAGTTGTTATTGTTAGATAAAATTTGAAATATTGCAACACTTCCCTTCTAAAAGTTGCCACTATTGTTCATTATTCAGCTCCAATTGAATTAAGTTTTCAAACTAGATTCTAATCCATAATTGAATGTCAATAGAGAGTCTACGCAAATCTACGTTAATGATAACGAAAATGATAATCTCAACACTCTACTATAAAATCAAGATGATAAGGAACCGACAGATACTTAGAGTGTTAAGGCTAGCATGATCGCTATATTTAACGGAATTGTGTGGTAACTCTCTGTTACCAAAATTTAGTCGGCTTTAAGTCAGTTATTATTGTTGAGTGAGTTTTCAAAATAATGTTTCTGGGTATTTTCTAAAGCTATTTCACTATAGTCAGCTATTTCGAACAGAAAATCGAGTTACTAAACTAGATTTTTCATTATTACATTTAAAAAAACATTTTATGAGTTGAAATTAATATCCATATAGTCAATAATGTACAACAGCGATTGAGATTGTACTTTTTCTATTGATCGAAAATAAACCATGGGATTGAAAAAAATAAATAATTTCGCAGGACATAATCAAGCTCACATTCATAGTTCTATTGCAAAGAATGTTTCACTAGTAACTTACAAGTTAGTAGTAATTGCAATTATTTTTACTGAATAGTCGTTCTATTACTTGGAAGTTACTAATAAAACATGCAGTTTGTCGTGGATACCAAATTTAAAGAATTTTCATATTCAGCCTTCTCCAATTGTAAGACAAATTTGAAGTTATGATTAATTGAAAGCGGATATTTAATAATAAGATATTCAATTCTAATTTTGTAATGGAATAGGCCTACTCAAGAGTTTTATATTTTATATTTCTTTATCCATTTTATATTAAATAATTAAGCCATTCTATGATACTATATCAAATAGATACTAATTATATATTCAATAATGACTCCACATTACTACAGTAGACAACAACAAGCATAAAAATTGAAAACTTTTCCAAACTCTAGCACTTGTTAAGTTTTTAAGCTACTTTGTATTTTTGATGATTTTGAGACTGTGCTTTGCTAAGATGAAACTGAAAACGTCCTCTATTTGTGAATAATGTTGATAGAATGTAATATTACTATGATTTGTATATAATTAAATTTATTATGTTACAAAACATAAATTTGTTCATTATTATCCATTCAATTTGTATGTGATTCTTTGACTGATGTGTTCTAATATACAGACTTTGTAACGAAGTTTGAGCCAATGTTTTCAAGAAAAACAACCATTTTAACACAGACTAGGATAAATTAGTCATCCATTTTCTATTTAAATAATTAAGCCATTTTATTCTATGATACTATGAACTTAGGTCACATAATGTAAACCAACAGCTCAAACAATCATTTTAAATAATGTTAATGTGGTTTCATATTTTTTGCCACTCGTATGATAAAACAAAAACAATAATGAATTCTTTGATTTCTTGTTCCATAACGATCGGCGTTGTCAATTCAACTTTTTATTGTAAATTCAACGACTTGCAGCCAATTTTAATCGTGAATAAATAATATTTCTCACTCACTTTTGGCCAAACGTTTTCGAGTCATGGAGTCAGGATTACTCCTTCATCTTTGAAATGAGTAAAAATATTATTTATTCACAATTAAAATTGACTGCAAGTTGAATTTACAACAAAAAGTTAACAGTAATGACTTGTAAAATAATGAATGACAAAAACGAGAGTGGAAATAAGAACTCTAGAAATAACAACAAAGTCACTCTTAGTCTAATATATTCATAAATATTATACAAATTTAACACACAACTAGATTAGATGTATCCACAGGCTATTCTGTTATAAAAAACTGAAATTTTTGCTCTCTTATCGTTGTGCTGGAATGTTTTTCAGCTGTTGAATTCATATTCTTTCTAGCTTTATGAAAATTGTATTGACTGGAAATAGATATGGAACATAACAGTTCAATACAGACTACAATATTATAATATAATACTCATTTATCGTTAATGTTTTTCATTTTTCAATAGTTGATGTCAGTTGGTGAAGAATTTGAGCAAAACTACACTAGCTTTGACGCTACCGAATCGTAAACTAACCACTCTATGTCTCATGATGCTCTACAGCGTCTCGCCTTCATAGAATGGTCAGGTTAGAAATAGTGTCATAGTTTAGCTTAGTTTTGCTAAAACTCTCTATTAATAGGGAGCTTTTACACACTGTCAAGATATAATAAAGTGACGGTCAAGTGTCTCTGCTTATAAGTTACATTGAAACACTCATGAGCAAAAATGATACACATTCTATTTAACTTTTATTATTATCAGACGTAAAGCTCCAAAGGGGAAGATGCTGAATAAAGATGGTTCATTTTTTGGACTTGTTCTTCTTGTTTGCCCACCAAAATTTCATTTTTGTGTGAATTCAGCTTTTATCTCTTCGCTCCATTTTGTTCCAACTCTTGGAGGTTTTGTCTCTTTTATTGTATATTTTTAATATTGAGAACTATCGATTTTATCTGGAGAGTTCTAACTATGCAATCAAGAACGTTCTTAACCAAGATATAAATAAGGGAAACCAGTGCAATTTAAATTTATTCAATTTGGCTTCAGAACTTCAATTTGGGACCAATATTGCTGGAAAAATCTCTCAAATTATATGAACTACTCAACTGTTTATGGATATGCAGACTATTTCTACACAGGCACAACATTTGATAGTTTCAACATAACGTACGGTATTTTCCGCTCGCTATTTACTTTATCAGAACAGTACTGCGCACGTTCAGGCATAGTGGCAATCTGATCAACCAAGATTAACGAGCGTGAAAAATAGAGGAGCACTGTGCTAAAACTCTCTATTTTTGTCAAACGAACCTGAAAACCATTAATTTCACATTATTTCTCCTAAAAAACTGGAATTACTTGAGACAGGTTCTCTTTCATTTGGTTATTATTGGTCAATTGATTTATCAATGTCATCCTGATTTTTCCTGATCGATGTACTGTCAATTTTGTTGTGTAAAAATTGTGTTGAAAGAGAAGGAAAGAAAGAAAGTGAGAAAAAGGAGATAGGATGAAAGGGAGTGAGAGAGAAAGAGGGTGAAAGAAAGTGAGTGGAAAGTCATGTAGTGAAAATGTGCAAAAAGTAGTGCAGCTCACCGGTTCTTGGATAAGATCATTTCTTCCATTGTAAGTATTTTCTAAGGAAGTAATCTACATTTTAATAAGTAAGTAAATTTTCCTGAATTTCGATGACATCAGAGAATGAGTCTGTTTACAAGGTACGTATAATGATTCAGAGAATTATGACCTATCAACAATAACTGAAGGTGTGGGTGTCTTACTACAACATTCAGATTGAGAAAGATTCAGAGATTCCTTTTGACTCAAATGTTTCATTTAATATTATTCTTAAAATGACCATAAAAAAACGAGTTTTCATCACTTCCCACTCTTCTCTTGAATTGATTTGAAACTCTATAACTCATATTATTGTCCGACCTTTTGCCTACCCTGACCCTTGTAGCACAACTTTATTTAAAAACGACAGTAGTGGATCTTGTTCACAATTTTAACTGCATTCACGATTATCTAAATGACGAATTAAGCTCAAATTCTAGTATCTAGCAATACTAAATGGGTGTGAAAATGGATCAGAAATCTATTGTATCTGGTTGAAATTTATTTAATTTTCAGCTCAAAAGTTTTTGTCAAAATTTAATATAGACTATAACTGTTTTTAGTGTTTCGTTTTGAGTGAAGTGAAAAATAATCATTTTGTTACTTTTCGAGTGATGTTTTTTAGCAAATCTAAATTTTAGTCTGTGTTAGCCTCAATGTTTTGGACAATGTAACATGAATATTCAAAATTTGTGAGGAGAGCAGTTTTGGACTTGAGTCTGTTGCTAATTCACATTCATTCTAATTTTGTCACAATAAATAAATAATTAGTTTTCAAATAACGAAAATGTGAACATATTGAATATTTGAATCAATAGTTTAACTTATAGAAAGTATTGAAAATTTACAAGTAATTAATGCACATTGTGATTGACTTCTTTCATTTTCTTTATAGCGTTCATGGCTTTCAATAACTATTGTACATTAAATAATCCTAAAACAGGGTTTTATAAAGTTAATGCATGTATAAGATGTGGAACTTACCAGGAAAAGCTCAAGGGAACTGATTTCTTCATGATAGAAGAATTAAAATTCAGACATCGTTAAGAAACTACGATTTTTTGCAGCCTATCCAAACGACAAGATCTAAAGTGACACTAATTCCATAATTGCTCCTCCTCCTTCACATCCTAACTATTCTCCTACTACTCCTACTGCTAATAATCCTCCTACTCCTTCTCCTCCTCCTCCTCTTCCTCCTCATCCTCCTCTTGCTCCTCCTACTCCTTTTTTTCCTCCTACTTCTCCTGCTCCTCCTACTCATGCTCCTCCCCCTCCTCCTGCTCCTCCCCCTCCTCATCCTCCTCTTGTTCCTCCTACTCCTTTTTTTCCTCCTACTCCTCCTGCTCCTCCCCCTCCTCATCCTCATCTTGCTCCTCCTACTCCTTTTTTTCCTCCTACTCCTTTTTCTCCTCCTACTCCTCCTGCTCCTCCTACTCCTGCTCCTCCCCCTCCTCATCCACCTCTTGCTCCTCCTACTCCTTTTTTCCCTCCTACTCCTCCTACTCCTCCTCCTCCTCCTACACATCCTCACTATTCTCCTACTACTCCTACTGCTACTAATCCTCCTCCTCCTCCTCCTCCTCCTCCTCCTCCTCCTCCTCCTCCTCCTCCTCCTATTCCTCCTCCTCCTATTCCTCCTCCTCCTCCTCCTCCTCCTATTCCTCCTCCTCCTATTCCTCCTCCTCCTATTCCTCCTCCTCCTATTCCTCCTCCTCCTTCTTCTCCTCCTCCTTCTCCTCCTCCTCCTCCTCCTATTCCTCTTCCCTCTCCTCCTCCTCCTCCTCCTCCTCCTATTTCTCCTATTCCTCCTCTACCTCCTCTTCCTCCACCTCCTCCTAAAAACCATTGATTTCACATTATTTCTCCTAGTAAACTTCTCCTATTCATCCTCCTTCTCAATCATCCTCCTAGTAAACTTCTCAATCATCATCTTTTACTTTCCTTCCGCGTCATCGTCCTCAAAACCGCTACTGTCCTTCTATTTTCCTCACAAATTTCTTCGAATTATTATAAATCAGCATTGAATCACCCACATCATGAGCCACATAGCGTCGATTCAACAAACGGACCGACCAGCACACTTCTGGTGTGAGCCGATCCATAACAATCCATGCTACTCAAAACTCGTCTGTGACAAAAATGACTCGTCGCCAGTTGACTCGTGTCTTGAGATCTGCATCCGCAACCAGTGATGCACACCGAAAAGTCGCTAAACATGAATGAAGCCCACGCACTTTTCAAGCACACCTCCACTACTACATCTACTATATAGCTGGCCTTGACAATATACCTATATATATAACCCGTGTATAATGTTTTCAGAGTATGTGAGTCTGTAACCAGTTCCTTATAAAACCGGTAGATAGCACTTGTAACTCAACTACCCACTCATATCACATATGAGGTCGATCTTTTTCTAAGCATTACGTAGCATTAACTTCCATCCATCTAGACTACTTAATCATTTTTGTTATAAGTAGGACGAAAACCTTGAAAAACAACATAAAAAACGACTCTAATGGTCAAGGAATCAAAAAAAATAAAGATATTTTTTTATTAAATGTTATAGTTTGGTAAAATTTTCTTGGCTGCCAGGTTGTAGGTGCGTAGTAGACTATTGTGAGCCATCATTATCCAGCTGAACTACTGAAAAGCGTCGATCGCATTGAGCGAGTTTACAAGGTGCTAGCCGGCAAATTTACAATCAGATAGCCGCGAGCCGTAGCAGGTATCTGTTCAATTAGATAGATAAGCTGCGTTCTCGTAGGTCCTCTTTGTAACGGTGACCGATTAGATTGGCTAGCAAAAAAGACGCTGTTCTCTGCTGAAAATCACTTCCCGGTGGTTCGGAACCCACCTAAAACTGTAGGTCCAACTCATCAACCACCATCATCATCCAACTCATTACCCACGCACAGGTCTCAGACCTATGTGGGCTTCATCCTAAAAAAAAAACTCGCCTAGTACAATCGTATTCACTAGCTAACTAGCAGTCTACCTAAGAAAATCACATTGGGCGAGTTTACAATCTGATTGAAGACTCTTTCTGATTATTCAGTAGCGGCAATCTGATTGTAGTCTCTCCCACTTTAATCGTGTCTACTAGCTAACTATTCATTACGACTAAAGTGAACAAATTCACAATCAGATTATAAAGTTTGGGCGGCCCAGGTAGCGTAATTGGTTGGAGCGCTTGTCTGAGATAAGATAGGGTTCTAGCTTGCTTCGTTTCCGGCAGCCTTGGGTTCGAATCTCATTCAGCCATGAATGTTTCTCATCAATCACCCATCCATCTTATTACCCACGTACAAGCCTTAGGAATCATTTTGGCGTCAACAACTATAATTTTTTTTTTTTTAATTTCCTGATGAGTAACTTGTGAACTCACTTGAAGTAATTGTAAAGAGTCTAGTAGCTTATGGATGAAAAAATTCATTTTTATATAAACTTAATAAAACAACTTTTGAATAGAAATTAACTCACGTTATGGCGTGACGGCCGTTTCGCTCTGTTGTCTAGAGCATCGTCAGACGACCCACAGTACACTGACTTAAGGTATGAGTTTGAGGGTTATGTATGTTGGAATGGTACCACGCCATAACGTGAGTTAATTTCCATTCAAAAGTTGTTTTATTAAGTTCATATTACATATTAGTGGAAACAAGATGGATCTTCAACATCAAAATTCATTTTTGTAACGTACATAAATTGAATTATCTATTTAGACTGTAAAGAACGACTACTCAATTATTCACTATCCAATGAACACACTTTTCATCACCGTTTTTCAAAAACCATGAGACCAAAGATATTCTATATACATATTCAGTTGAAGCACTAGTAGAAGAGAATATCAAAATTTATTCGAAAATGGGCTCAAGAATTCCTTATCTATGTGGATTTTCTGCTAATTGTCTCAATTCGGAGCTCGGTATTTTTGCACCGTTACATATATACATCTTTTTTAGATTGTTATGCCGTCTTCTAAAAAGGATTTCTGGGCTTACCCATCCGTCCTTATAGTTATCGAGATCTATATTTCTGGTTCAGCTGCATTACTCTGTACTAGATCCGAAGCAGATCTGCTGTAAAATCACTTCCCGGTGGTCCCACCAAAAACTGTAGGTCCAACTCATCAATCACCATCATCCAATTCATTATCCTCGCACAGGTCTCAGACTTATGTAGGCTTCATTTTCCCAAAAAAAGAAGTATATTTCGGGGTACCCTTTCTCCTTTTTCAAATAGTTTTGCAAGTTTGAGCCGTTTGGGGGGCCTGGAACTCCCTCACTCTAGCTACGGCCGTGTCTGTAGTACTGTGTATCAAGTGCAGGCAACATAACTTGCCTTGTATCATAACTACTGACCACGCAGTTGACCACAATCTAATGAAGCAAGCCTGTATGCTGATCAAATTCAGTCCATTAGATAAGAGCTATACAGAATTGATCAGCTTACCACATACTTTAGGCCTACTGTTCTCCTCTATGGCAGAATAATACAATGACAATGAGAGAAATAGGCCTATAAGAGGACATACATTATTATGAGAAGGCGCAGACCGTTTTATTTGCGGCGTCTTTGTTCTGCAGGCGAGCGAGCTAGACCTACTACCGGAATTATCATTATTAAAACACTGCGCAGGTACAGAGCCTGTCCAGTTTTCTTGTATTTTTACTTTTTCTTCTCCATGTTCTTCTTCTCCTTCTATTAGGATGACAACAGAACTTGATTATATTTACGTTTGTGAGAGGCCTATTCAGTACGCATAAGAACAGTCAGAAGAGTAATAAGATAATGGAGGAGTGGCAGAGCAGAGAACAGAAGAGAATACAGAGCACACAAGATTGGAACGGCTGATAAAAGGAAGAGGCTGATGATTGTTGTGTGCAAGCCAGCGGTTGGTTTGTGCCAAAAAGACAGAAGGAGAAGATGAGGGTGGAAAGAGAGGGATTGATGAAGATGGTGAGGTGGTGATGTAAAAGAGAGGGATTAAGGAAGTTGGGGAGGTGGTAATGTAAAGAGAGGGATTGAGGAAGTTGGGGAGGTGGTGATGTAAAAGAGAGGGATTGGGGAAGATGGCTTAGTGGTGATGTAAAAGAGAGGGATTGGGGATGATGGTGTGGTGGTGATGTAAAAGAGAGGGATTAAGGAAGTTGGGGAGGTGGTAATGTAAAGAGAGGGATTGGGGAAGATGGCTTAGTGGTGATGTAAAAGAGAGGGATTGGGGATGATGGTGTGGTGGTGATGTAAAAGAGAGGGATTAAGGAAGTTGGGGAGGTGGTAATGTAAAGAGAGGGATTGAGGAAGTTGGGGAGGTGGTTATGTAAAAGAGAGGGATTGGGGAAGATGGCTTAGTGGTGATGTAAAAGAGAGGGATTGGGGATGATGGTGTGGTGGTGATGTAAAAGAGAGGGATTAAGGGAGTTGGGGAGGTGGTAATGTAAAGAGAGGGATTAAGGAAGTTGGGGAGGTGGTTATGTAAAAGAGAGGGATTGGGGAAGATGGCTTAGTGGTGATGTAAAAGAGAGGGATTGGGGATGATGGTGTGGTGGTGATGTAAAAGAGAGGGATTAAGGAAGTTGGGGAGGTGGTAATGTAAAGAGAGGGATTGAGGAAGTTGGGGAGGTGGTTATGTAAAAGAGAGGGATTGGGGAAGATGGCTTAGTGGTGATGTAAAAGAGAGGGATTGGGATGATGGTGTGGTGGTGATGTAAAAGAGAGGGATTGGGGAAGTTGGGGAGGTGGTGATATAAAAGAGAGGGATTGGGGAAGATGGCTTAGTGGTGATGTAAAAGAGAGGGATTGGGATGATGGTGTGGTGGTGATGTAAAAGAGAGGGATTAAGGAAGTTGGTGAGGTGGTAATGTAAAGAGAGGGATTGAGGAAGTTGGGGAGGTGGTTATGTAAAAGAGAGGGATTGGGGAAGATGGCTTGGTGGTGATGTAATAGAGAGGGATTGGGGAAGTTGGGGAGGTGGTGATATAAAAGAGAGGGATTGGGGAAGATGGCTTAGTGGTGATGTAAAAGAGAGGGATTGGGATGATGGTGTGGTGGTGATGTAAAAGAGAGGGATTGGGGAAGATGGGGGTGGGTGGTGTAAAAGAGGGGGATTGGGGAAGATTGGGGGGTGGTGATGTAAAAGAGAGGGATTATGAAGATGGTGAGGTGGTGATGTAAAAGAGAGGGATTGGGGAAGATGGGGGTGGGTGGTGTAAAAGAGGGGGATTGGGGAAGATTGGGGGGTGGTGATGTAAAAGAGAGGGATTATGAAGATGGTGAGGTGGTGATGTAGGAGAATGGAAATATGGAGGATATCTAGAGAAAAGATATATATGGAGGAAATATAGAGAAAGGAGGTGATAAAGGGGGAAAGTGGAAGAGGAGGACACGGAAAAGAAGGATAAGGATATAAAGTGAAGTGGAATGAGGAAGAAGAGGGAGAAAAAATGAAGGAGATGACATGGGAAAAAAGAATAAGGATATGATGCAAAGCGGGATGAGGAAAGAGAGGGAGAAAAAAGGAAGGAGATGACATGGAAAAAAAGAATAAGGATATGATGCAAAAAGGGATGAGGAAGAAGAGGGAGAAATAAGGAAGGAAAGGACGTGGAAAAAAATAATAATGATTAGATTAGATTAGATTATTGGAAGGATATGATGCAAAGCGGGATGAGGAAGAAGAGGGATAAATGGACGAAAGGAGAAGACACGGAAATGGAGAATAAGGATATGAAGTCAAGTGGGGTGAGATAGAAAAGGTAGACGAAATAAGGTGAGGAGAAAGAAAAGAAAACAAGAAAAAGAAAAAAGAAAAAGACCAGAAAGAAATGATGGTGTAGGAGGAGATATAGAACGAAGAAAAACCAAGAATGAGTCGGAAGAATGGGAAGAGGAATGTAGTTAGCTAGAAGGAAAAGTAAACGTGATAGAGAAGTGAGAAGATGAAGAAGAAGAAATAGCAGAAGAAGAAAAAGGAGGAGGAGGTGATGAAAAAGAGGAGGAGGAGGAGCTGATGAGAAAGAGGAGGAGGAGGATGAGGAGGAAGAGTAGGAGGAAGGGGAGGATGAGGAGGAAAAGAAGGAGAAGAAGAAGGGGGAGGAGGAGTAGAAGATGATTATGATGATGATGATGAAAAATAAGAAGAAAAATAAATATATGGTGACGAAGAAAAAGAATAAAAATAATATGAAGAAAGATTGTAGAAGATTGTAGTGAATATTGAGAAAGTTAGAGGAAGAGAAAGAAGAAAAATTAGATGAGGAGAAAAGGAAGTTTAGCCAACAACGTGTTAGAGGATATAATGGGAAGAAGAAGAAGAATAAAAAAAATGAGTTGTTGACAGAAACCAATAAATAAGAAAGATTGTGGTGGTGATACAGTATTTGAAAGTGATAAAGAAATATTGTGAAGTAGAAATGGAAGATTGCGTTGTAAAAGATTCAGAAAAAATATGTGATATCAGAGAACGTAAAAAAGGACAAGAAAAGTGTTGAAAAGGTAAGAGGAGATGAGAAGAGAATAAGAGGAAATGGATTTGAAGGACTACAATAAGATAGAAAAGAAAACAAATAAAAAGAACAAGTAGGTAAAGGACACGAAGAGAAAGAAGGAGATGATATCAAGAAAGATAATAAATATTAAAAAAAGGAAGTAAGCAGAAGAAAAAAAAACAAGAGCTTGAAGAATTAAATGCAGAAAAGTTTTGAGGAAATAGATGATGAAAATCATAGGAGAACGTTTCGTTAGAAAAGAAGGAGCAGGAGGAGAGGAGAAGAGAGCAAAAAAAAGGGAAGAAATAAATGTTGGAGAGAGAGCCTCAAAAGAAGAATTGCATGTTGAAATATGAAGAAAAACATTTTAAAAGAGAAGGGAAAGGAGAAAAATATGTTCAAAAATCTTTCAAATAGTGAAATATGAAAAATATTGTATACTATAATAACCTTTCGTTTACAGTGAACAAACAACAAACAACATTCAGAAGTTATGAAAAAAAATGATATAAGAAAAAGCAAATTTTAAAAAAGTTGAATAGCGACTCGAAAGTCGAAAACGAAGGGGAATTATTCAATGAATTATGAAGAAAAACATGATCATCAGAAGGGGAAGGAGAAAAATATAAAAGCTAGAAATAAAAAAACGGTATAAGAATAGGAAGAATGGTGACCAAGAGGATAAGGATTGCAGATGAAAAGAGGAAGGAGCAGGAATGATGAAAAGAGGAAAAGAGGAGTACCAAATGAAATTACGTAGAAAAAAAAGGATGATCAAGAGGAATGTAATGGGATGATGAAGGAGAGAAACAGTTGAAGACTTAAACTTAAAGAAGACCGACGGTCTTGAAAGAGGAGGATGCGTCTTGGGAACATTGTATTCAAATAGGCACGTATCTTTACCTGTTTAAACTATAACAAAGAGCTTTGTTGAGATGTCTCATTAACCCAGGAGTCTGCAGAAAGATTGTCTGCCTCTCTAAACTACGATAAATTACAGCAAGCAAAATGGGCTCTTTTCTCTTTTACACCCTCTCACACTTGCACTCACTCTTTCTCTCTCACATTCTCTCTTATACTTTATCTCTCTATTACCGCGCTCTCTCTCTCACTCCTAATCTCTCTCTCTCTCTTCTCTCTCTTCTATCTATCTTCTCTCTCTCTCTCTTCTCTCTCTCTCTCTTCTCTCTATTCTTTCTCTTCTCTTTTTTGCTTCTTTCTTTAATTCTCTAAAAACATCTTTTTTCTCTTCTATATTATTTCGTTTTTATTGAATTATAATATTTATGTATATGATTAATTGATATCTGATGTTTGCCATAGGTCTTTCAAGGCCTTGCAAACTGAGATTATAACAATCAATCAAAAAATCTCTATCACTCTATCTCTCTATCTCTTCCCTCTCTTCTCTCTCTTCTCTCTCTTCTCTCTCTATCTCTCTATCTCTTCCCTCTCTTCTCTCTCTTCTCTCTCTTCTCTCTCTTCTCTCTCTCTCTCTCTCCCTCTTCTCCCTCTTCTCTCTCTTCTCTCTCTTCTCTCTCTTCTCTCTCTTCTCTCTCTTCTCTCTCTTCTCTCTCTTCTCTCTCTTCTCTCTCTTCTCTCTCTTCTCTCTCTTCTCTCTCTTCTCTCTCTTCTCTCTCTTCTCTGGAATTTACTTTCCTGCAGTGGTGCAGGAATAGACTATTTTTCGTGCTACAGTTAGTGCAAAAATATGCACTGTTTAGGGTGATTGTAGGAAAATAGTTATTTATGTATTATGAGCGTGAAGTGTGACTTTATTGCTCAAGCCAAAACATTTACTGCGCGACGCATAGCGGAGCGCAGTAATTTTGCGAGAGCAATAAAGAAGCTTCACGCGCGAATTACATACAATATTTTTCCTACAACTCAAGTTCTGGATTCCAACACAATAAAAGCTTGTAGTTTGTAACATCACAGACCGTGCGCGGATTTGGTTAGCGTGCGCCATTGTTGAGGTTATGAGAATTTCACGGATTCCGTGATCCACCAATGAGAAGGCATCAAAATCAAAACAGAAGCGTAAAGAAAACAGCTGGCGAGCGTAAAGTACTTTACCGCTTTCAGAGCAGTAAAGAGGTATTTTACAATTAGTTTTCAGTACATAAAGAACTACTTTACGAGCAGTTGTAGGAAAATACAATTTTTATTCACGACGCTTGATTTGTGATCATAGCTTAACATCTGCCAACTTAGGTAGTATTGACGTACAGTTGAATTCTTCTGTGGTTAACTAATCTGCTGGATGCGCAGAAGTATAGATGGCTTTTGCGCATGCGCCACCAAAGAAAGAGCTCAGTCAGTGACCACGCCTTCCTCGCGAATAGTACATCACAGAAAAATCCACCTGTACATGATTATAATACAAGAATCCGCGGAGTGTATCACTTGGTGAGTCACAATAGTAGCTTATTCAAACAAAAACCTAGTTATATTGGAAGGAAACTCTACAAGCTACAGCAGTTATAAAAAAGTCTTGAAAATATAGAAACATTTAAAAAACAATTGAAAAAATATTTAGTTGGAGCTTTTTATAGTGTACAAGAGTTCTTCTCACATCAAAATTAAGCCTCACCTTAACTAATTGATGTAGTAATTATTATTGAAACTAGTGTATTCGATTCTATAATTTGTTGTTGATCTGACTTTTCTTATACTCTTCAACTGCAGTCTCCAAGACGTAACCTACAAAAAAAAAGTTTTGAGAATACAATGTATACAAAAATTAATAGCATTCCAGTCTTTTTTTGAAATGTGCACCCAAATTTGAGTGCACATTTCAAAAAAAGACTGGAATGCTATTAATTTTTTTACTGTCTAAATGTATTGTACTTTGTCAATCCTAATTCTACGGTTATGCTTCTGAAATCAAGAACTCTGAAATCAAGTATAGATTTTGAATAAATTATGGATGAACAAATCCCCTACATTCATCCGCTCAAGTTCGAACCTATCCTTGCAATCCATTACTTTACGCTTTAGGTTTTACGAATTCACGAACATAAACCACGAAAACATATTCATTGAGAATCAAATTACAGGTGCTAGAGAGCTGAGCTGAAATATGATATTAGGGGCCGTTTTAGCATACTGATCTTCTCATCATGTGTGTTCGAAGGTGACGTTTTATTGGCTTGCAAAATATCGTGTTTCACAATATTTGGGGAAATACCGGTCCTAAACTATGTAGGAAGTTCACTAAATTATACTTTAAATCTGTAAAATGAGTGGCCAAAAATATCAAAACAAAGTTTGTGCAAATCAATGAGGATGGAGGTGTCAAAATACTTGTGTGCCAAACCGAATTAGAAAGTGATGTAGTGAACAAATTTAATAAGTTATTGTAATATTATTATATATATAATTATTATTGTTATTATTATTATTATTATTATTATTATTATTATTATTATTATTATTATTATTATTATTATTATTATTATTATTGTTATTAATATTATTATTATTATTATTATTATATGTATTATAGTCAAAATTAGTCTTAAATGAGTAGAAATTTTATTTCATCTAGGGCTTGCTCTGTAGCAGGGGCACCATTTGAGGAGGGTGTGGACCCCCAAGATATGCCAAAAATGCGTATATTAATATTTTTTTATTTTATTTATTTATTGTAACAAATTTACAACGAATGTGAAGGCACAACAGACTTAAGTCCAAAACTGCTCCCTTCACAAATTTTGAATATGTTACATTGTCAAAAACATTGAGGTTAACACAGACTAAACATTCAAGATTTGCTAGAAATCTTCACTCAAAAAATAACAAAATGAATCTTCTTACTTAACTACTATTAATTTAAAAGTTCACTTGAAACGAAACACTAAAAACTGTTAAAAATAGTTTATAATATTGAATTTTCATAAAAACGTTTGAGCCAAAAAATATTATGGTGATTAACAAAATCATACACGATTATATTGGTATTATAATATTATTCTGTAGTGAATTTCTTTATTGAAATAAAATATTAAACTAATAAATTGTAATAAGAAGCATCATAAGCCAAAATGTAAGCAATTAAGGTTTTTTTAACAAATCTGCCCGACGCCGCTTGCTCCCGTAGGTTGGACTTTCTTCTTCTTTTTTCTACCTTTCTTCTTTATTTTCTTATTCTTTTTTTTATTTCTATCTCTCTTCTTCTTCTCTTCAACTTTTTCTTCCTATCTTTCTTCACATTTTTTCTTTCTATCTTTGTTCCTCATTTCCTTTCTATCTCCCTTCTTCTTTTTTCTTTTTTCTTTCTTCAATTTTTTTCTTTCTAATTTTTTTCTTCTTCTTTTTTCTTTCTACCTTTCTTATTCTTTTTGCTTTCTATCTTTCTTCTTTTTTCTTTCTTACTTCTTCATTTTTCTTTCTATGTTTCTTATTCTTTTTTCTTTCTATTTTTCTTCTTCTTTTTTCTTTCTATTTTTCTCTTTCTATGTTTCTCCTTCTTTTTTATGTTTGTTCTTCTTTTTTCTTTCTACCTTTCTTATTTTTTCTACCTTTTTTCTTTCTTCTCCTTTTTTCTTTCTTCTTTTTCTTCATCGTTTTTCTTTCCATTTTTTCCTTCATCTTCTTGTTCTACTTCTTCTCCCCCTCCTCCTTCTTTTCTTCTTCTTGTTCTTCTTCTCCTCCTTCTTCTTCTCCTCCTTCTCCTTCACAATCTCCTTTTTCTCTTCCTTTTTCCTCTTCTCCTCCTTCTTCCCCTCCTTCTTCCCCTTCTCTTTTTTCTTCTCCTTTTTCTTCTCCTTTTTCTTTCAATCTGTCTCCATATTCTTTTTTTTATCTCCGCTTCTACATACTAGGCTATTAAATAATGTCAAGCGCCGAACTGAAGACAAAGAGCACAATGAATCCGATCGCCGAGTCGAACTCGTTTTCAATATGCGCGGAGATCTTTATCACGGGTACAAATTAAAATACACCTCGCTTTAATGAAACGACTTATACAAATTCAAAAACGTCTTCCAAGTGCTTTAACATGCATTCTTATGCCCATCATCAATGAACTGAAGCACCATTTTTACATGCAGTAGCATCTTCGATGGCTATTTTATTGACGTTTGAGTTCATAGATTTTTCTGGCGCTGTTTCTTTGAAGGAAATTAAAATGCTATTAAAAAAACGTGAAATGCCGTTTTATTAGTCTGTGGCTAAGGTCTTCATATATAATATATTATTAAAGTGCAGTAAATTTATATTCTCAACTTAATGCAAAGGTCCGGCTCAGGTAGAAATGCAGGCTTTGTGTCGAGACGTTCGATAACGTTTTGCTAAAGACAGAAATTATAATTAAAAAATTAAGCATCGAGCCCACTCAGTGGCGTAACTGAAGGGTCAGTCTGTGGGAGGGGCGGTGACCACTGGTCATTGACCAATGATGAAATTTGAAGAGGGGGGGGATAGGTTCCTACTACGTAGTATACCACAAGGTGCACTACGTACGTAGCACAAGTACGTAGGTGCACTACATAGAACACCACAAGAGAAGAATCTAACAATAATCATCTAACAATAATTCAAGACTATAATGTACAGTTTATTCAAAGTTCATATTTTCAGAAATCATTTTTATGAATTTATTTTTGTATGTTCATAAAGTTCATTATTCAATTTTTTGAATCCCGGTCGCCCGGGATATTTTTTAAAAAATAAACCCCATAAACCCATGTTTCAAAGCTGGGCATTCACGTTCCAACTTGCAGTACCACTTGCAGTACTGCTAGTAGTACTGCTAGATGGATAGTCGACTCCACGCACGCTCCTACTTACAATCCAACTTTATTCCTAGTCAGCTGTGAGCATCGCTCTCGAGCCGAAAAATGTAACCGAAGTTGCCCGATATTGCCCGAACTTGCCCGAAGGTCAAGCACTGACTGAGATACGTTGGACGACTTTGATCCGACTCCCCCACAGGGCCCACACACGCTCCAACACCGTCGACATTTGGAAGTCGTCCCTCTAGTCGTCCATCTACAATTCCAACCATCCAACAAGCCCATTCACGTTCCGTTTTCGGATCCAACCTTGGAGGTTGGACTGCAAGTGTTACTGCAAATCGGAACGTGAATGCCCAGCTTAAGCGATTCTAGACACTAATTCATTTATTATAACATTATTCTAACCCAACGTTTGGGTCAAATTATAATAGACACTGATCTAGACACTGCAATAGACACTGCTCTAGAGAATGCAATGGACACTAGACACCAGACACCAGAGACTCTCTCACTAACTGTCTCACTCTCTCACTCAGAGACACTAGATTCTAGACACCAGAGGCGGATCCAGCAGAAGTTTTTTTTTGGGGGGTGGAGGAAGTACCTGAGTGTGGTATGGTTACCAGGGAGGGGGGTCCGAGGTTTTTGAGAATGAGGCATAGAATCGGGAATTTAATGGTATTTTCAATTGAAATGAAACCAGAAACCAACTTTCCACATTTAATTGTTCACCTATCGCCTGTAATGATACAATATTTTAAATACAAATTCTAATAACCTTTTAATGTGTATCGTTACATCACACAAAGCAGTGGCATAACTACAGGGTCAGTTAGAGGGGGATGCCAGGAGGGTTAAACTCTCGGTACAATAAGTACAAAGAGTCTTGAAATTATAGAAATATTTAAAAAACAATTGAAAAAATATTTAGTTCATAAAGTTTTTTATAGTGTACAGTAGGAACAATTAGTCTGGGCGCGTGGCTCTGGTTTCACTACTAGCCGTCCTTTTAAAAGTTGACTAGTTGACCTTGAAGACATCTGCAGCGTCGCATGGGCCACATGTTTTTAGAAATGAGCGATAAACACTCCCCTCGCCATGGCTGACTACCAAACGGCCGTGCGCCCAGACTAATTGTTCCTACTGTACAAGAGTTCCTTTCACATCAAAATTAAGCCTCACCTCAACTTATTGATATAGAAATTATAGTATCTAGTGTATAATTGTTGGTCTGACTTGTCTTACACTCCTTAACTGGAGTCTCCAAGACATAATCTACAAAAAAAAAATAGTAATTTGTAATTTGGAGTAGTAGACCTCAAACGATAACTTGAAGCAATATACACGGCTATTTATTTAAGAACGGGGTTGGTTAGGCATTGCTGTCTCATTTTCCTCGTTTGTCAACCACTTTGAAAAATCTCCTTCATTTATTCTACTTTTTCTCCTTCTTCTTCTTCTCTCTCTTCTCCTTCCTCTTCTTTTTCTCCTTCTTTTCCTTTTCCTTCTTCTTCTCCTATTGGGAGGGGGGGGGGGAATTTCCCCTTCCCCCCAACCATGGATCGGCCACTGCTCTAAAGACTGCATTAGACACTGCAATAGACACTACTCTAGTCACTGCTCTAGACACTGCTCTAGACACTGCACTAGACACTGCTCTAGACACTGCTCTTGTAGATTTGTGATACAAGTCACCTGAATGCAGTCTGGCACTCATGCTACATTGCTACGTGTTACAAACAAATAACTTCAATAGACTTATATCTGAATTGGACAACTAAAGTGAACGATTTGAAAATACTTGATCCTACTTCTACATGGTTTATTAAGAATATTTCTCATGAATACAGAATACAATTTTTGAATGCGAGCTCCTTTCATAGAGGTTATAATAATTGTCTCCTTCACCCACTACCTGAGTATCAAAGAAGGATAAAATCATGAATCAAGGTCCAAATTCTCATAGTAAAATAACTCCTATATCAACCCAATCATTTTACACAAAAACTCCATGTTGGGTCTTGTATACCTCCATCACTCAGCTAGTCACAAGTCAATTAAATGCTATTTAATATTTGTTTGCATATCAATTTAATGGCGTAGTTCGTGATTGGTTAATGATAGGTGTACAAAGTACTATATTTATAGCGCTTTACTATATGTATATATGTTAGACTGGCATACCTGTTCAGTGTGGGCACCTGGTGATCAGATATATATATATATATATATATATATATATATATATATATATAGGTATATAATGTGTTGATCGTTGACCGCAGATCATATTACAGCTGACCGCAAATCGTGGTCAACGTTGTCATAATATATCTATACATATTGTCGTCAATCGTTCGAGGATGCATGCATTGTTATTATGATTATTATTTCTGGGTTGTCGACGTTTTATTTAAATATCACTTATGTTAAACGATTGAGCCTAATCGCGGTATAATTCACGTCTAATAGCAACAGTTTCCGAGATCCGCCATTGAGGACATGCAATCTGGCGGACGCTCGTGGGAACTGGTTGTCTGGCTGAATTATTATTGAAGAGACCTCGTAACGAGTCTGGGAACATCTCTTGTCCTGCATGTGCTTCTTGGGTTGCATTTGGTGCATCAAGATATGGGAAATTTGAGACTTTCTATCGGAAGAGTTCTAGAGCCCAGAATTTGGAGGTTGGTGAAGTTATATTGCATTATTTTATTGATCTATTATATTTATTATTATTATTATCTATTGTAACAACTTATCAAACATTTGGCGCCGACTTCAAAAGCTTACTTGTACTGAATTAAACATTTTCTCAGTTTAAAGTAAATACTCTATTTTGAACTTTTCAGTACGTGAGTATTTAATTCTTGATTATTATTCCGTTAAAGTCGGGTTTTTTTTGTTTTCATTTTTTTTTCATTTTAAGCATTTTAGTTGAAACTTTGAAAACATGAGAAATTTCTTATACATTATAGAATATTTAGCAAATAAAGAAATCAATATTACATAAAGATTGGGCCTAACTATAAGAAAAGTTAATTAACAAAATAAAATTCTACAACTCTTTATTAAACGTAGAATATGGTATTTAAGAAAATTTATTATAATAGCGATAGGCTTCAGAAACGTGACATGATTTTTGATTATTCATCATTTCAATTCGCTCCCTTGTATTTTACACTGAAAAATAATTAACTTTAAATAATTTTAAAAAAATCTTTTAAATGATATTCTAAAAATAATTTTTATCTCTAACTCATGATTGAAACTTTATAAACTCATTTCTGCGACTTCATAACAGCAACTAAATTATTATTCATAGGGAAATTCTATTTTCTTATCTATATAAATAAAATTAGTGTTTTGTCTGTACATTTATCAGAATTATATATTTTATGGTTATTTTTACGTTTTATACATTAAAGGAGCCAAAACAAGTCTTATTTCAATTTCTGTCTGTCTGTCTGTCACGGCCCCGAAGGCATTTTACGCGGCCTTCTCCTGAAAAACGAGAGCATCGATCGGAATTTAAGTTATTTATCAGTATTGAAAACTTTTTCGACAATGTCTTTAGCAATAAAAATTAAATTAACTTTTTTTTAACAGAATAATAAACGTTTAAAAACCAAGTATTGTGCGATTTTGGATACATTTTACGCGGCCTTTTCCTGAAAAACGAGAGCATCGATCGGGATATAAGTTATTTATCAGTATTGAAAACTTTTTTGACAATGTCTTTAGCTATAAAAAACTAAATTAACTTTTTTTTAACAGAATAATAAACGTTTAAAAACCAAGTATTGTGCGATTTTGGATACTTTCACGTGACTTATCATGATATATCAATCAGCTGTTCTCAACTATTCTCTCTGTGATAACTGTCACTGAATTGTTTACGTTCTAAGTTGGAAATGCTCAGCTGGAGTGATATTGTAGTAATGATATGTATGTCTTATTTCTAAAAATAATCCGTACGAAGTACGGGAACAATAGCTAGTTCTTAATTAAAATTTCCATGTGTAATATTCCTATCTGATCAGTCATGGCTTGTACGCCTTATCACCTTTCAATTTGTTCCACTGATTGGCTAAATTTAAATTAAAGGCTTGTTTCACAAATAACCGGCTTTGGGTAATCAATTTTGTTTACCGCTTTAAAAGGGTCTCCCCACCACGAAAAGCCATACGAATTTACTTTACCGGTTTAAAATATGATTTTAAAAAACGGGTGAGTGTGAAGCGCCCCATATGATACAATGATCGGCCTGGTAAACGACACCGGTTACCCGTCTGCCGGCTATGTGTGAAACTAGACTATTTTAAATAATTTAAATGAAGACATCGATGAATGCTTCTTTTTGTTTGATATTGGGCTAAGTATTGGGCCGACCGTTGGGAAACTTGGATGATACCACCACTGAATATTTTTTCTTTCATTTAAGAAAAATAAATTGTCAAAATCGGTTGAATAGTGCTCGAATAATTTATGTACAAACATAAAAAAGATAAAAACAGGTCGAATAGAGAATCTTCTCCTTTATGGAAGTCAGTATGTTACCTTTCAATGTAGGCCGATAACTTAGAATATTGAGGTGACTTTTCACAATTTTGACGAAATATATGACTTTCTTGTTTGAATGGAGGGTCCTCCCCGAGAAAAATTGAAAGTAAGAAAAGCAGAGAAAGAGGGAGAAAAGGGGAGAAAGAGGAAAAAAGGGGAGAAAGAGTGAAAAAGAGCGGGAAAGAGGGCGAAAGAGTGAGAAAAGAAAGGGGAAGAAAGAGTGAAAAAGAGGGAGAAAGAGGAAGAAAGATAGAGAAAGAGGGAGAAAGAGTGAGAAAAAGGGAGAAAGAGGAAGTAAGAGGGAGAAATAGGAAGAAATAAAACAGTGGAAGAAGTCAAAGAAAGAAGTTAAGAATAACAAAAGATTAACTCTCTATAACATTAGTTGGTTAATCTATGGTGAAAATGAATTTAAAATTGAAATCAAGTGTAGAATAATTTCCGATGATAGGATAAGCGAAAGGAGGTCAAAAAAAAAGACAAAAGGAGGATGAGAGAAGTACAAAAGAAGAATAAAAAAGGAAGAGTAAAAGGAAAACCCCGTCAAAATTGAAATTATTTCTGTTTTTGACGCAACTCTCTTGACCAAAAAGCGCTAATTACTTTCTCATCAATCATGGCATCTCAAATTGCACACCGCTTATTACAGCTGGCCATATTCAGCCTCATGTCACTCACTCATTCCGTCTCACACCCTCTTCATCAACCTCTCTTACTCTCTCTCTCACTTTCCGATACGGTTCATCAGCAACTAACGAACTTAGTGCGAGACTCATCTTTGCATTGTGAAATTCCCTGGCAAATTAGAAGGCGTTGCCCCCCCCCCCCCCCCCTCATAACATCAGCCTCATCAGCAATATTATTGTTTGTTCACATTCTACTAATGAAAAATCCAAACTAGAATTAGCCTTCTTCAAACAAACACCGGCCTGCGACCCACATTCCAATGTTGGACTTGAGGTATGGATATGCGCGTATTTTTCGTCAAGCAGTGAACCAGTAAATGATATTGGAAGATCTAAAATGCATTTTTGGGAGTGGCTATTAGCCAATCGCTACCATTGGAGCTGAATTGTGAAGGAACAATTTCTGAGGGAACAAGTTGTAAAGTTTCTTTGTAGTGGTGAAGATGATATCGTGGAAGATATCCATAATGAACAATAAGACGAAGTTGTCACAGCCACATTAATTAATAATAGTATGATACTAGTTTCGGTTGTTACACCATTATCAATCTAAAACAAACTAAAACTAGAGTACAGATTAGTAGTATTAAACAGAGAGCAATTACAAATGGATATGAGAAGATCATTGTTGACAAATTTTAAATAAAATAAGTAGGAATAAGAATAGAAACCAGTGCTATCATTACTGTCACTGATGCTAGAGAAAGGTCATGGATAACAGTACCTTTTCTTGGCTCAGTATCTGATAAATTGGGGAAAGAATTGAAAAAGAACGGTTTTGATATAGCTTTTTAAAGAAACCCTATTTAAAGAGTTTGTTTCGGTGTAGTTAAGATAAAATTGATATCTGGGATAAAAATGGAGTTTATAAATTGAATTGCAGTGATTGTAATGCCTGTTATGTGGTGGGTCAGAGCAGAAGAAGTTTCAAATGTAGAATAAATAAACATATTAGGGATTAGAAACCCCAAAAAGGTAACTCAAATTTTGCAGAGCATCCCATTAATGATGGACCCACGTTCAAGGCCGAAGAAAGTATATGAATTCTGCATTTGATAGACAAAGGCAGACAATTGGACATTTTAGAAGCTTTGAAGATAATTAGATTGGTAAAAAACGATTCCTATACTAGTTTAAACGATCAAATTTATTTCAACCAATTCAATACAACTAATTTGGTTTCATCATAATTCTGGCCTACATTTTAATAACGGCACTTTCGTGTCTTTCTCGGTTGACCTTGACTGCATTTGAGTGAGCTTCAATTTTTTAATTTAATAATGATTCAGTTCTAGCCTACTTTTGTATTGTTATTTGTTACTTTCTAGATGTTCACGGTTTTTAGATCTTCATTTGATTATTATTTTTTATTGTTGCTCCTCCCACCAGTGGGCGTGACTTGTTATGACCTTCAGCCAATCACAACCATCAATGAAGCTCAGCCTATCCCTTAGCCAATACTGTAATATCATTCCATGTTTGATATACATTAAGCTACTTTGTACTTTGGATTAGGGTATCTCACTATTTTTAATGCATGTGGTTGTGGCAACTTCGTCTAATTATTCATTAAGTTGTAAAGTGCCTACATGCGAAGATTTGTTGTTTTCAATCAAAAGCTACCATTATTTTCAGAAGAACTTCATAAATATTGTTGAATTTCGTGTACATAATATGCTGAATGCTATGAATTAAAAACGATCATTTTAAAACTAGAAGCTCTGTCAGAAACAGTTTTTTTGATGGTTTCCCTTGAAAAATACTGTTATTTTTTAAGAAATTCGTGTTTTTCGATCAAAAACTCCCGTTATTTTAAGACGAAATTGAGAAATCCGTTCCACTCGTGAACGAGTTACTGTTATGATTCGGAAATCACCGATAAGTACCATGATTTTCGTCGATATTGCTTTGATAGTAGTATTATTTTAAAGGCATGTCGTTATTATCGAAAAAAAAAACTGGATAAATTGTTTGGTTGCATGTGCTATAAATCGGAAACTGTAGCTATAAATCGAGAAAAACCATTGTAACACTAGTTTTTATTTGCTTAAAAAATACCGTTATTTCTGAAGAAAAATCCTTTGTTTTTCAATCAAAATACCGAGAATTACCGTTACATTCTGTGGATACATCTGTTATGAATAAGGAAACTAACGTTATAAATAGGGAGGTAGCGTAAAAAATAGCGGTTTTCTGTGTTTCTTCTTGAAAAGTACCGTTATTTTTTAATAAGTCGTTTTTTTCAATCTGAAAATACGGTTATTCTTAAACAAGCTCGCATCCATCAAAATTAATTAACCTATTAAACCACTAAATGATGGTCCCAAAAGGATTATAATAAATAAATTGGTAGAGATTGCTGCAAACTCTATAATATACATTCAGGCAACAAGGGCCTCCAAACCAATTATTGTTACAATAATTAATTATTTGATTCATTACTATTGCAAATGTACTCGAAGCCCAAAAAGTATCGGTACTGCTATGCTGAACACTGTATAGTTGAGCAGTTAGTAATGACATTGAAAGGCGCGAAATTAGTCTAATCAAGTGGAAAAAATGAATTCTACTTGTTTCCAACATTTTATCACGTATTATTTCTTAATAAATAATGGAGAAGTGCAAAATAATTTTCCAAAAGTTACAACTTAATACCTCTCAAGTAAGAATAATTAATGAATAATTAGACGAAATTGTCACAGCCACATTTATTAAGAAATATTGAGAAACTAGTTTCGGTTGTTATACCATTATCAATCTCAATCAAACTAAAACTAAAGCACAGAGAAGCTTAATATATACTGAACATGGAATTATACTATTGACTAAGTGAGAAAGAGACTGGCCTTCATCACATTCTCGCTTAGCCAATAGTATCATTCCATGTTCAGTATGTATTAAGCTTCTCTGAACTTTAGTTTTAGTTTGATTGAGATTGATAATGGTATATCAACCAAAACTAGTTTCTCAATATTTTTTTAATAAATTTGGTTGTAACAATTTTTGTCTTATTATTCATTATGGATACCTTCCAAAATATTACCTTCGCCACTACAAAAAAAGTCTGATTTGACTCGTATTTTTGCTTGTTACTCCTCCCACCAGGGGGCGTGACTTGTCAGCCAACCTCCAATGAAGGTCAACCTCTTTCTCGCTTAGCCAATATTATCATTCCATTTTTAGTATGTATTAAGCTTCTCTGTACTTTAGTTTTAGTTTGATTGAGATTGATGATGGTATAACAACCGAAACTGGTTTCTCAATATTTTCTAATAAATGTGGTTGTGACAATTTCGTCTAATTATTCATTATGGATACCTTCCACAATATTACCTTCGCCACTACAAAGAAAGTAAAAATAATTACTTCAGATCAGTACTACTAGAGTTCAGTAGATTTTGAAACTGATGGAAAAAACTAGTTCAGTCCACTTCACTCCTCTAATTTATGGTACTAGACTTTCAACACTCACTTGCCGCGACAAGCCTACATAAATTATGCACCTCCCACAACATATTTTATAATGCATACAAATTTTAGCGGATTCTTTAGCACAATAACTGGGACGATTGGTTTTCAATGACTGGTTTTTCTAGATTTAAGAGTTGCCGATTACTGTTTAGTCGTACAATGATTCCTATGTTCCATATATATTATTATATAGATATATTTCAAACATATTTGAACAGAAATAACTCATAGCTTGTCAGCACACTGGAGCCAGACTGTAATGAACATATAATAAGTTTAGAATAGAACATAAATTATGTAAAAACGTTACAGCTGACAAAAAACTCTATATAATATCCTTGAATTTCTTTTTTACTGCAATTTTTTGACAACTTCAACAATCAATGTTATTATCCAACTGTAATTTATTCCGAATAATTTAGAACCTTCATAGGGCCTTGTTGTTTTTTTTTTTTTTTTTTTTTTTTTTTTTGCTGATGGAGTCGACCTGAGTCTGAGACTTGTACTTGTACTTTGGTTAATGAGGTGGGATATGATACAAGTGATGCAATAAATGGTGGGCCTACAGTTTCAGGTGAGTTCCGAAGCGCCGGGTGAGTGATAATAATTATTATCAAAGCAGCCGGTCATTCATATAAGCACTCGCGAATGAACATCACGATCACCCTGACACCGCGCTCAGCGAGTAGCCAATTCAACCAATTTATTTACAATAATTATTCATCTTAGTGCTCCAAAGGTGTCATTTATTGTGATAATTTTGAAAAAACGATGGAGTTTTCGACCGAATTTTACAACTTCTTGTCAACGTCATCAATTATTCATAGTTTTATTGTTTATTGGGTTTTTCCAGTACTGAGAAAGTGCATATGATTTCCCTTAAGTCTTCGAAAATGTTTTATTAATTTGTGAGTCTCGTGAGAAGTAATTAAAATACTAAAAAATTCAAAATCTCTATTTTTTGTTAACTTTTTAATGATAGTAATAATAATAATAATAATAATGTTACGAGAGCAAACAAGCAGTTAGTCACGCACACTTGTTCTATTTATATCACTCCATTGTTTTCATGGACAGACGCAACTGATCTTCATCCAATCTTCTAATTCTCTCTCCTTAGATGTCTTTGTCATTCCTATTGTTGAAGTCTGCAACTCTCTCACTCAATTGATCTTCTCGTGAATTCTACATTAATCTAGAACGATTGAGAAAATTCTCGAAGTGTTGGTGAGCTCCAATTCTTGGAATTACAACTACAAAAGCTATATAAAAGGAGTCCACGTGAACCAGTGAGTCAGTTTTCTACAAACCTGTGTGACAGATTGTATTAGGGATCTCGTGCCAGTGGAGTAAAGAGTGCTTTATTCAGTCTTTAGACAGTGTCAAGTGCAGAGACAAGTGTTTACTGTTTATGCAGCTTACTAATAGTTTAAAGACGTTGTGTTAAGTGATATTATTTGGGACTGTCAAATAACGAATTGGACTGTGTTTTTGTAAGTGATTAGTTGCTCTTTTTATAATTTCTTTCTGCATTATTGTACAGTTTATTAGACTCTTGTTTCTTTAATTATTTATCAGCCTGCAATTAATTATTCATTTGTACAGTTTATTGGACTCTTGTTTATTTTATTATTCATTAGCCTGTAATTACTTATTTATCAATTCTTGTAAATAATTACTAAAAATAAGTATTAGCTTGTCATTTGATGATCTGTTTTATTTCATTTCTTGAATTTGCAATTAATTTGTGTAAATAGACTAATTTGTGTAAATAAAGTGCAAGTGTGAACTTTAGTGTTGCCAGCCTTATTTTAGCTATTAGAACCCGTAACAATAATAATAATAATAATAATAATAATAATAATAATAATAATTATTATTATTATTATTATTATTATTATTATTATTGTTGTTGTTATTATGATAATGATAATTGTAATAATAATAATAATAAATTATATTGGTGACGAGGTCCCCACGGGTGAATCCACCTCGCTATTCAACAATGAATAATAAGACGAAATTGTCACAGTCACATTTATTAAATAATATTGAGAAACTAGTTTCGGTTGTTATACCATTGTCAATCAATCTCAATCAAACTAAAACTAAAGTACAGAGAAGCTTAGTTAGAAGCTTATTAGTTTAACACGTATAACACCCGAAACAAGTTTCTCAATATTTTTTAATTAATGTGGTTGTGACAATTTCGTCTTATCATTCATTATGGATACCTTTCACAATATCAACGTCGCCACTACAAAGATCGCAATTCTATTCATATTATGTTTCATAGAACAAAGTATACTCTGAGAAACTCAGGAAAGCTAGAAAAACGGTCCTTTATTGGAAAAAACAAACTGAGGGAGCATGATCATGATTGCTATTTTTTTTTTTAGGATGAAGCCCACATAGGTCTGAGACCTGTGCGTGGGCTGGAAGATGGTGACTGATGAGTTGGACCTACAGTTTTAGGTGGGTTCCGAACCACCGGGAAGTGATTTTACAGCAGAGAGCAGTGTCTTTTTTGCTTTAGTTCTCAAAACTTCACGACTGTCGAATCAGTAATAATAACAAAAACTAAAGAAATTGGTGTGAAACATTTAAAAAAATCCTTGTTCATGGGAAACATTTAGAAAATTAAAAAAACCCTAAGACATACGAAATAGCTCAATTTAAGTTATCTTTGGAGTTGTCGCTACTCCGCAGAGTTCGAAATTATATCGAAGCGCCGTGATCATCATCATAAACAATTGCTTAATTCATGTATCTCTCTTCTCGTATCATGTATCATTCCACTCGTATCATGTGGTACAGCACTCAGATGGTACGACAATCTCCTCACGAAAGTATAATGCCGCGGTATATTTTAATCTTAGCCACTGAAATATAGTTTCTGCGATACAATACTGGGTTGCTCTTTTTTCTTACTCACTCTTTCTGACACTGTCATCCCTTCTCTCTCATTCTCTCAAACTATCACTCTTTCTTGCTCACTCACTCACACTCATCTATACTTTCTCTCTCCCCCCTCACTGACTCCCTCACACGGTCTCTCTCTCTTCTCTCTCTGCCACTCTCGCTCCCCACTCTTTTACATACCCATTCTCATTTACTCTTC
The DNA here is from genome assembly GCA_948455865.1 of Conomelus anceps. NCBI lineage: Eukaryota > Metazoa > Arthropoda > Insecta > Hemiptera > Delphacidae > Conomelus > Conomelus anceps. Next base: position 12,373,210 of record OX418226.1, on the reverse strand, counting down.
CTCTGTCACACTCTCTCTCCATCACTCTCTTTCTCTCTTCCTGTCCCACCTTCTCTCTCACACATCCTTATTCTCCTTCTTTCTCTCACTCACGAGCATTCTCTCATTATTTGCAGTCTCGCTCTCTCATTTGTCTCTCTCTAACAATCTTTCTCACTCTCTATCTCTCTATTGTCACAGTGCAAAATACACCGGCCCACTTTATTAAAAAAAGCATCTCGAGAAATATAAAGATAAAGATTAAATATAGAAAATTAAGTACTCTCGTAAGATTATTTTCATACCATTTTTATTATATTAAGTTAGGGCACACATCTTTTGTCAAATAAATCATGTTTTAGCGCCATGCAATGGTCGTAGTACACAACGAAATGTTTACGTTATTCAAAAGAGTTAAATTTATCCAATGCTTGCGCTAGTCGGCTTATCAAACAGCTCTTTTCGGTTTATCTCTGCCGGCTCTTTCCTTAAAATTTAATTATTTCAAATTGTTCTTCCTATATTTATTTTTAATGTTTACCTTAGAAATCTGCTTATTCATATCCCCTTAACTATTTAATTTTTCAACTTTAATTATTAATTCCTCCAAATTTTGTTTTCTCTCACGTCATAATGTCAAACTGTAAGCTCGAGACCGTTGTAGCCTTCCTATTGGAGGATTTCACTTAAATTCGCTATGATTGGCGGATTACCGCATCACGTTACCTTCTTCTCCAAATCTCTGGCTTCAGAACTTGGACAAGAAGAGAGACGATTTTTGGCAAGCTGAGGAGGAGGTCCGTTTTTAAACCTCTCCTACAAGAATTTTTTAAAGTTTTAAACTTACACATTCTAATCAATTTTATATTTTTAACGTTAAATTCCTTTGTCGCTTCGAAAGTAAAAAGAATCCTGATTGCCAAATAGTAAATTTAAACCTCACAAATATTAAAATCCGCAACCCAACACATGCAGCCAGCCCAAGATGTCTTACGAAAAAACGACGCCAACTTCGATCGAGTATCAGTGAAATAAATAGCTCATCGAGTGTGCGTAAAAATTGAGCCCAATCAAGAAATTGAATGGTGTGTGAAATATTTCATTAATAATAATTGAGCATATATTAATTTTGGCATATCATTTGTACATGCAGCCGAAGCGAACTCTCATAATTGATCCACCCTTGGTCACAAAAGCCTACATGCTCGAAAAACAATTTATTATTTAAATTTAAATTCAGTATATTGTTCAAATTTCGACTTCTATTTATTAATATAATTTCTATTGGTAATATTATTTCTGATCTTTCACACCAATTTTTTATTCTAAATTTTATAATAAACCGCATAGTAATTTCAATCAGTATTTTACAATTTGAATTCCTACCCAGCTCTGGTTGTAGAATATTTTAGTGATTTAATTCAGAAATCCGACAGCCGGCATCACCGAGTTGAGTTGGTTATTTTTTGGTAAATAATCGTTTGCCCTTGATAGAGAACACGTCTGCTGGTTCAATATTTTATCCACTTTTTGAACAGTCTATGACAAGATTGTTTTTTGTAGCTTTTCCACCTCGCTAGCGTGAATTGTTAGGAAGGTGTAACTAGCAAGTATTCCATATTGGAAGCTTTCGCTTGCGAGAGGGACTTAGCTCGAGCTATAATAATTATTGTTTCTTCATATTTTGTCCTTCTTAGCTGGATTGGATTGTGTGGATGATATAAACGCAGATATTTTGCATTTTCTCACACGATTCCATCCGGTAGAGACAGATATTAATTTGTGTAGTTGTGGATTGGGATGGTGTACCAATTTTCAAAATTCTCATAAAATTATCTACGACTGCAGCTTCCGGCCATTTGATAATTTAATATATTTGAATCATCAAATTTATATGCAAAAAGGGGCACCCCTGCGAGCCATAGTTCACAAAAGGGCACTATCTCAAACTTCAGCTCACAAAATTGGCATTACCAAACAGGGACCCATTTCACAAAAGGGGCACTTCCCAAACCCAATTTCACACTATCTATATTTTTCTCTCTCTCTACCACTTTCTCTCATTTGTAGTTTTTCTCCTCCTATATATCTTTCTCACTCTCTCTCCCTCACCTTCTCCCAACACGCTCACCCACTCTCTCTCTCTCTCTCTCTCTCTCTCTCTCTCTCTCTCTCTCTCTCTCTCTCTCTCTCTCTCTCTCTCGATAAGAGATAAGAGAAATGTTTGTAGGCTAGCGTTCTGTAGTTGAGCTCCCTGTTTTTTACTGTATTTCGTGGGTTTTTGTCGACGGATTGTCTCCAAATTCAGTGCAAGTGTAAAGTAGTGTATGAGCTACACAATTCTGTGAAAACATCCCTGGAAGTCATAGTATAAAGTGTGATTTTACGAATTTAAATGATGTCAACTCGTGGTGCTGCCGGTTCAAGAGCCAATAAAGATAAGGCGGGCACTGTTTTTCAGTCACCAGCAAAGCAACAGCAGCAGCGTAATCAACAACAGCAGCATCATGATCAACAACAGAGAGGGCAGAACAGGCGGTCCTCGTCCTGGTCATCGTTTGTTGACAGCGTCCCTGTTGCCATGGCGACGCAAATTGAAGCATTGGAGGCGCTACTTTTAAAAGACGATTTCGTTGATCGGTTCGCTGCAAGACTCGAGAACCGTCTGCGCGACAGTCTATGTGAGACGGTCAGCTCCCGGGTCAGCGCTATGTTGGAGGGCAGGCTGGAGGCGGCTGTCAGCAGGGTGGACGAGCTGTCGCGAGAGGTGGAAGTGCTGAGGAGTCAGGTGACGCTGCTCGAGAAGAATTTCGACAAACGACTGGATGGCCTCGCACAGTATCAAAGAAGGAACAACGTCCGAATTTCTGGTGTACCGGAGACCGAGGATGGGGAGATGTCGGCAACCGCGGTGGCAGCTCTTCTAAATGATAAGCTTGGCTTGTCAATTCAGCCGACTGACATCGACCGGTGTCACCGCGTCGGACGCAAGGCGGCAACTTCTGATACAGTGGAGGAGGCGCGACCTAGGCAAGTTCTAGTAAAACTTGTTAGTTACCAGAGCCGTCATCTAATCATCTCGAATAGGCGAAAGTTGAAGGGCAGTCGAATTTCAATTCATGAAGACCTCACCCAAAAAAGGCGCTTATTCCTGAAACAGGTGGCTGATAAAGTGGGATGGAAAAACGTGTGGTCTCACGATGGACGAATTATTTGGAGACAAAATGGTAGAATTGTTTCTCAGTCATTCAATAATAGCCCTGGTGATTCCGAATGCAATGAATGAACAGTTTCAATCTATGATTAGAATATGGAGTTGCACATTTTATTTGTAAGTAATCATTATTTTCTTTCCATTTTGTTTCTTATGCTGGTTAATGCATCGTCTTTTGATTGATTTTTTTTCTAGCTTTAGGCTCATGATGCATTGAGTATCTCTGAATGTTTCCTCTTTTAGAGCAAATATTATTATTTTTTTAGAGCAAATATCAAGCATAGCATATTCTGTTAAGTTGATTTATTTTTCTTTTGACATACCTATTTCTTTGGTTATTTCTGTCACTTGTTTTCCCTGTTTTCTCCCATATGTGTGTCAATATTTTAATTCTTACTATTTATTTATTTTCTATCATTCCATCTTCAACTTTATAAGTTTTGGTTTCTAGTTATATTCATTAATAACTTGCATAAATATATTTCCTTATTGTCCTATTCTATTCAGATCATATACATATTGATTTACTTCATTGCATCATGATTTAATCTATGGTTTGTTTTGTGGGGAGCTCCGCTTTGCGTTAAGCCTGACTTAATGAAAATTAAATTTTATTCAATTTTAGTAGTGTATTGTGTTAAATTTAAACTATTGATCATTCACATATTGTACTTAGTTATTTCTAATTCACATTCCATACTCTTCAAGCTTGTATAATATTTTTAATTTTATATCTTTCTCTTTCTACTTTACTACATATCTTTGATTTTTTTTTTTTTTTTACAAATAGATACATTGAATATATTTTTGATAGTAATCTATACCTGATTATTAATAGATAATATAGCTATCCCTATTTACAGTTCTCTTCATTCATTAATTTTGTCTGTATAAAAGCCGTGAATTCAATTTGTTTTTGTGTGTGCAATAAGTTCCTTGATATTTTGTAATATTTTATTTTATTTTTTCTCAATTGGCTACTCAATATTAATCTAATACGTGTTCCATTATAAATATTTAGAATGTCAGACCACATTGATGAGTTAAAATCAATTTTTTTCAATCACTTGAATACACTTAAATTGTGTCATATCAATGCTCAGTCTCTGCCAGCCCACTTCGATGAGTTTAAATTGCTGTTATCCTCTGTCATGGTGGATGTGATTGCTATTGGTGAGACGTTTCTTAAGCCCAGTCTTCTGTCTGGCTATTATAATGTTCCTGGGTACACTCTTTTTAGGAATGACAGGATTGGAAAGGGGGGTGGGGGTGTAGCTGTCTATATTCGATCTGAATTTATGGCCAAGGTTATTACATTTTCACCTCAAGTGTACTCTTGCTCTCCTGAATTTATCATAATTGAAGTTACTATTGGCTCTGAATTGTTGCTGATTGTGGCTGTATACCGTCCTCCCAAAGCGGGTAGACTTTCAATGCTTGAAGATGCTTTATTCAGTGTTATGCACAAATACCAGCATATAGTCATTCTTGGTGACTTCAATGCTGATCAGTTGAAAAATAATTTTGAGAGCACACAAGTGCGGACACTCTTTGATTCATTAGATCTGGTAATACTGGACAGTTCTGCCACTTTCCACACAGGCACATGTCATTCTCTACTTGACCTAGCTGTTGTCAGTGAGCCAGATTATGTCATTTGCAATGGACAGATACCATTTTCTATGTCAGCTCACGATTTGATTTATGTAATTTATAGCCTTGAGCATAGTATCAAGTATTCTTCTCAGATAAGGGGTAGAAGCCTAAAATCTATTGATTTGGAGCGTTGTTTTGCTGATGCTGTTGGAAAGCCTTGGCATGATATTGTGCTTATGAATGATATTGATGACAAGGTAAGTGCTTTCAATTCTATGCTCATCTCCATTTTTGATGAGCATGCTCCAGTTCATGATATCAGGGTTCGCCGCAAACCATGCCCCTGGTTTAATAGAGAGATAACCTTGCTGAGGCGAGAGAGAGACAAGGCTAGACGTACTCATCTTAGAACAGGTTGCAATGCTGACTTTGAGCGATATAAGAGTCTGAGGAATAAGTTAAGATCCGTTTGCAGGAGAACCAAGGTACAATATTACAATCAACTTTTTGATGGAAAGCAGTCTTCTGCAGAGCTCTGGAAAAATATTCGTGCTGTTCAAGTTATCCCACCAAAGTCAAAGTCAGCTGCTATCAATGTTTCTCTCGACTCTCTCAACAATTACTTTGCCACCCCATCACCTCCTCCCTCATTCCCACAATGTGCGGTGACATCTATCATGGTCAATCAATTTAAACATAAACTTCCACTAGATAAATTCTTCTTTTCCCACATTTTTCCTGACCAAGTCTCTTCTATTATTTATTCAATTAATAAAAATAATAAAGGTGTTGATAACATACCAGTTACCTTTTATAAAATAATTTTACCCATCATCCTTCCAGCTATCACTCATATCTTTAATTATTCGCTTCAAATGGGAATATTCCCATCTCTTTCGAAATATTCTCTAATATCTCCAATTCCTAAAAATAATAACCCAATGTCTCCACAAGAATTTCGAGCTATCAGTATAACTTGCACCATTTCTAAAGCGCTTGAGAGGGCCGTTCATTGTCAGACAAGAGGTTACCTTTACTCTTTCAATTTCTTTGACCAACATCAGAGTGGATTCCGCTTGTTCCATAGTACATCCACAGCTCTATTGAAAATCACTGATGATATTCGCAAAGCTATGGATAACCGTTCTTTAACTCTTCTTGTTTCATTTGACTTCAGCAGGGCTTTTGATAATATCTGTCACTCAATCCTACTTCACAAACTCTCATCACAATGCAATTTTTCTCTGTCATGCCTATCTTGGTTCAGATCATACCTTTCTAATAGATTTCAGTGTGTCAGGGGAGCTGATGGACGAACTTCTGGGTGGCTACCTGTTGTAGCCGGTGTCCCCCAGGGTTCAATTCTAGGACCTCTCCTGTTCTCCATCTATGTCAACAACCTTCCTCAAATTCTTCATCATTCTTCATTTCATATTTATGCTGATGATCTGGTCTGTTATAATCACTGTGCTTCTGATAATATTTCCGAGATCGTTGCTGGTATGAATGATGACATATCCTCATTGGTTGAGTGGGCTGGGGCACATTGTTTGAGTCTCAATGCTAGTAAATGCAAAAGCATGATTATTGGTTATGGTAGGCTGTACAACCAAATTGATTTTAATGCTTTGCCCAAGATTGAGATTGAGGGACACATGCTGACATATGAGAGTTCTTTGAAAGTTCTAGGCATTCACCTCGATAAAAATCTGAGTTGGTCTACACAGGTTAATATCATGACAAAAAGGGTATTTGCTACTATGCACCAGTTGAAGCGACTCCGAAGGTTTCTTCCTACTCATCTTCGTACAACACTTGTGCGGAGTCTGGTATTGCCTATTATTGATTATGGCAGCATAGTGTATAATGACTTGACGGAGGAATTGAATTTAAAATTACAGCGTGCTCTAAATTACGCTATTCGTTTCATATTTGACGCAAGAATGGATGATCACATTACACCCTACTACAGAAGGCTGCGTTGGTTAAAGTTGAAGGGTAGAAGGAAGTATTTCTTGTTGTGTACTACATATCGCCTTATTGTAGAGAGGAAAGGTCCCCAATATTTGAAGGATAGGTTTACAGTTCTTGCAAACATTCATTCTAGGGTCACACGGCAACATGAATTCTTCCTTCAGATTCCAAATCAACGTACAGTCATGTACAATCAGTCCTTCACTGCTACTGCTTCAAGACTTTGGAACCTCTTACCATTAAATATTGTATTTTCACCTACCTATAGAACATTTAAATACAGACTTTTCAATTTTCTGAATGAAGAGCTATAATTTTTTCAAGTTCAATTCAATTTTGCAGCGGTAGTTTATGTAAACAACAAGTTTTATTATTTTGTTTTTTGTGTTCCATGTATCTGTTTTATTTCATTCTATTTCATTTTAATTTTATTTTTATTATCATTATTTTTTCTGCATTTGTATATTTAATATGTATCTGTCACCATAGGCGATAAGCCTAGTGACAATTAACAAATAAAAATATCTATCTATCTATCTATCTATCTATCTCTCTCTCTCTCTCTCTATCTATCTATCTATCTCACTCTCTCTCACTCATTCTCTCTATATTTCACTTTCTTTTTCTCCTTTCACACCCTCATTCTCTTTCACTGTCTCTCACTCACTGGCGCACTTTCATTATTTTCAATCGCTCTCTCATTTGCAGTCTCACTCTCTGTCATTCTCCCTCTCACTCTCTCTCTCTCTCAATCTCTCTCTCTATCATTAGTAGTCTCTCTCTTCTCCTCTCCCTCTCCCGCACAATTCTCCAGTGATATATTTATGGGTGAGCACAGAAGATTGTTTGGTAATACAGTACAGTATATCGATTGTTCGGATGCACGTGATTGGAGTCAGTGATTGGAATGATTGACTCTTGTCGTAGTCAGTCAACTCTTGAGTTGCTTCTTGTTATTCTCAGCTTCACTCTATTTTACTGAACAATGTATTTCAGCTGTAGTACAATAATTATCTAGTGAAAGGCATTATTAAGGAATAAAACGCTTTTGGATTGTACTGTCTTGTAAACATTGTAAATAAATTTATTCATTTATTTATCGATGAGTATGACTGAAAATAGGATTAAATTGTAAATAGGTAGATAAAAAGTCAGGAAAAATCAATAATTGGAGTAATCCTATATCAAAACTGACTCTGTATTTCAATTTAATATATTGTCTTTACTCACTTATATTGGAGATGCTGAAGGGATGCATTTCACTTCTGAAAAGAAGCTTCGTCAGCCTTTCTTTTCAGAAGTGAAATAAGTTAGTAAAGACAACATAATAAATTGAAATACAGCGTCAGTTATGATATTAGATTGTTCATTAAGTATTTCGTCATGGAAAATATCACAAATTGGAGTAAGTTAGGTGAAAATTTTATCAACAAAAAATGCATCACTCGGAAATTGATAATAGGATAATAAAAGAGTGCCTGCACAGTGGTGCATCGATATTCAAGGATAATCACAAATACACATTTTATTTTTATCAGACAAGTATGGCTGTCATTCGCCGACTTTCTATTCGACGTAGATGCGCCATCTTGTTAGTCGCAGACTAAAATAGTTTCGGCGGTTACCCAATTCTCAATCTCATACTAAAACTACGATTTCGAAAGTCATATTTGCTTGTAATTTATAATCATTTCGAATTTTAATATTTTTTGGTGTAAAGTTTTCACGTCTAGAAGGACGACATACGGCCGGTTGCACGAAAGCAAATTAAATTTAATCCCCTTAGAATGACGTCATTCTACAGAAATTAAACTTAATGGAGAGAATTTAGTTGCACAAAGGACAATTACAAGCGATAACGCCGATTAGGTTAACCAGCGTAAAAGATATTTAACCGCTCGATCACCGATGATTAAATCTCACTAACGCCCGTTAAGCTACATTTTAAAGGTTATGTTTATTGTACTAGAAGAAGGAACTGCAAATTATATCGTAGGTGTTAAAAAACTTTCAAAATTGATAAAATCTATTAAGAATATAATAATATTAAGACAATTGAATAATGATAGAATGAGGAATGCTCTTAAAATTGTTATTGTATTCGATATTTTTTATATTTTTATTTAAGTGAATAAAATATTTGAATAGGATTGAATTGAATTCACAATAAAACTTTTCTCAACTTCAGAATCAGCTGTTGATCAAATTACAGTGTAGCCAGATTGTGCCCGTTCGGTTAACGAAAATTAACTAATGACAGTTAGTTAACTGACATTAAACTCCTTATTTAATTGGCTTTCGTGCAATCGGCCGATAATCTTCTAACGCTTCACAATAAGTGAAATGATAATGTATCTATCAGTCTAGTATCCAATTTTTTGTATTAACGAAACCACTGTATTTTAAAGTCTACTAAATATTTAATTTAAATGATTCTATCTTGTCAGTCGGGAGTTCTCATGTGAAATTGCCTGTCTACAAGGTGCAGATGTATTCATGACAAAATAGCTTTGGGCCAGATAAAATTTCAAATTCAGATAATCATCATCATCATCATCATCATCGCCATTCATCAGGTATTCATTACGAGGGTCGTTCGAATTAGAATTGGATATTTATAAGGGAAAAAGAATAAGAATAATATTATCGCGAACGGTGTCTTCAATAGAGAAATGGAGATGAGTTTTTTCTAAATAGGTGATTGTATTCAGAATGTATCACTCTTCCGCTACTTGTGACTGAAGATTTATTGTCTCTTTTCAAATTAACCGTATATTACGAATAAATGGAACAGCAGAGGAGGCAGATCCAGTTGGCATTTGGAAAATTAATTGACTACCAGTTAAACGAACCAATTGATTGCTCTATCGCTTAAACGCTACTAACTGATGTTCTTACACACATTCTCTCACTCATTCCTTTTCTCTCTCTCTCTCTCTAACCCTGTTAACTGGGTTATTTATCGTTCAATTCTTCTCGATTCGTTTATTTCTTTTCAATATAATATTCCGTTTATAATTTATAAATATGTGCTTCCTTTCTTAGCGATTGTACGCTTAATTAACAGAGTTCTATTTGTACTCAACTAGCCCGCGGCTAGAGCGGTTATTTTTGTCACAAGTTATTTAAGACCTTATGATACAATTTTTGTGATCTCTTATAGATATATATTCAATGTAAAGTATTCATTTTTTTCAAAAAATTACACTAAAGAATACTAAAGTACATTTTTATATTTTTTTTACATATTTAACAAAGTTCTATTTGTACTCTACGAGCCCGCGGGTACAGCTGCTATTTTCGTCCCAAGTTATTTAAGATTTTATGATACAATTTTGGTGATTTCTTATAGATATCCAATCAATTGAAAGTATTAATTTTCCAAATAAATTATATTAAAACTACTAAAGTGTATTTACACTAAAGTTTTAATTACACTAAAATTTAGTATTTAAGTACACTTTTATAATATTTTACATAATTAACAAAGTTCTATTTGTACTCCACGAGCCCGCGGCTAGAGCGGTTATTTTCGTCACAAGTTATTTAAGACTTTATGGTACAATTCTGGTGATCTCTTATAGATATGTATTCAATTGGTAGTATTAATTTTCCAAAAATTACACTAGAAAATACTAAAGTGTATTCACACTAAAGTGTAAACTACACTAAAGTGTATTACTAAAGTACACTAAATTAACAAAGTTCTATTTGTACTCAACGAGCCCGCGGCTAGAGCGGTTATTTTCGTCACAAGTTATTTAAGACTTTATGATACAATTCTGGTGATCTCTTATAGATATATATTCAATTGGTAGTATTAATTTTCCAAAAATTACACTAGAAAATACTCAAGTGTATTCACACTAAAGTGTAAACTACACTAAAGTGTATTACTAAAGTACACTAAATTAACAAAGTTCTATTTGTACTCAACGAGCCCGCGGCTAGAGCGGTTATTTTCGTCACAAGTTATTTAAGACTTTATGATACAATTCTGGTGATCTCTTATAGATATATATTCAATTGGTAGTATTAATTTTCCAAAAATTACACTAGAAAATACTAAAGTGTATTCACACTAAAGTGTAAACTACACTAAAGTGTATTACTAAAGTACACTAAATTAACAAAGTTCTATTTGTACTCAATGAGCCCGCGGGTACAGCGGTTATTTTCGTCACAAGTTATTTAAGACTTTATGATACAATCTGGTGATCTCTTATAGATATATATTCAATTGGTAGTATTAATTTTCCAAAAATTACACTAGAAAATACTAAAGTGTATTCACACTAAAGTGTAAACTACACTAAAGTGTATTACTAAAGTACACTAAATTAACAAAGTTCTATTTGTACTCAACGAGCCCGCGGCTAGAGTGGTTATTTTCGTCACAAGTTATTTAAGACTTTATGATACAATCTGGTGATCTCTTATAGATATATATTCAATTGGTAGTATTAATTTTCCAAAAATTACACTAGAAAATACTAAAGTGTATTCACACTAAAGTGTAAACTACACTAAAGTGTATTACTAAAGTACACTAAATTAACAAAGTTCTATTTGTACTCAACGAGCCCGCGGCTAGAGCGGTTATTTTCATCACAAGTTATTTAAGACTTTATGATACAATCTGGTGATCTCTTATAGATATATATTCAATTGGTAGTATTAATTTTCCAAAAATTACACTAGAAAATACTAAAGTGTATTCACACTAAAGTGTAAACTACACTAAAGTGTATTACTAAAGTACACTAAATTAACAAAGTTCTATTTGTACTCAACGACTCCGCGGCTAGAGCGGTTATTTTCGTCACAAGTTATTTAAGACTTTATGATACAATTCTGTTGATCTCTTATAGATATATATTCAATTGGTAGTATTAATTTTCCAAAAATTACACTAGAAAATACTAAAGTTTATTCACACTAAAGTGTATTACTAAAGTACACTTTTATAATATTTCACATAATTAACAAAGTTCTATTGTACTCAACGACTCCGCGGCTATAGCGGTTATTTTCATCACAAGTTATTCAAGACTCTATGATACAATTCTGGTGATCTCTTAGATATATATTCAATCGGTAGTATTAATTTTCCAAAAATCACACTAGAAAATACTAAAGTGTATTCACACTAAAGTGTAAACTACACTAAAGTGTATTACGAAAGTACACTTTTATAATATTTCACATAATTAACAAAGTTCTATTTGTACTCAACAACTCAACGGCTCCGTGGCTACAGCGGTTATTTTCATCACAAGTTATTTAAGACTTTATGATACAATTCTGGTGATCTCTTATAGATATGTATTCAATTGAAAGTATTGATTTCATTAACTTTTCATGTGAAATTTAACGACTTGCAGTCAAATATTCATTAAGAATAAGTATAACTTACTTAATCTGTAGGCCGAGCGCTTTCGAATCTTTGAGATCCATCTTCAGATTGATTTCCCAAAAAAATTACACTAAAAAATACTAAAGTGTATTACTAAAATACACTATTATAATTTTTGAAGTACTTTGTGATACAACGATACTTTAAGATACTATACAATATGGAGGGATAGATTACGCCTAGATGGGTAACTATTCTTAAATGACCAAGTGATAATCTCCTCGATTTTATATAATATAATTATGTATGTTAAGATCTTTGTTTATATCTTTCTTTTTTAGTCAACAGCACAAGGCCAAGAAGTTACTACACTATTGAAAAGTGAGTAATTAAAAAATCAATTTTTGAGTTAACACACCACAATGCCTAAAATCTACCAGACGATTGAAGTAAATTACCAAGTTAAAAAAAGTCTGTTTCTGATAATTCTGTTTTTTTATTGCTGATTATGCTCACATAAGTCTGAAGACTTGTGCGTGGATAATGAGGTGAATGGGTGAATGATAAGAATTATCCATGGCTGAATGAGATTCGAACCCAAGGCTACAGGAAACGAAGCCAGCCAGAGTCTTATCTTATCTCCAACCAACTGCGCTACCAGAGCCGCCAAAACGGTGAACGTGGTAAATGTTAAAATGGTAACTTCTGATAAAAATGTTCTGAGTGTCCCAACGGTTTTATTGTGCATACTTTCTACTGTATTCAACACAAGCTACTTCTTCAGCCTTCCAGATAAAGAAGTTTGGTATTAAATGTTTTTTGGCTACCTCATATAGTTCTCCAACAAATATGACAAACCAGTTCTCGAATATTCTAGTCAAGATATTAGTCATAAATATATTATGACGTCCATATCCCCTGATATTCAAGTCTCATATAAAACTGACTTCCTATTTTATATTTTCAAAAATTTCTTGATCGATCAAGATTAACCTTCTGCGAAACCATTTCATTCTTCACAGTTCTATTGATTGATTACAGTTCTATCCTCCCATATATTGAAAATATAACTTTATAACACAAGGATTTATCTTGAAGTTGACTAAAATATTTCCAACTTGTTCAGTTTATCTGTCAAGACAATCTATTTTCGCGTTCAGCAAAATATAAAACCGAAAGATTCATTTTTTTATATCGGTTATGACATAAATTTGATATTTCGAAGAATTTTATATTTGAAAAGAATTCGCTCCTTTGACGTAGATTTCACGAAAATATCCCAAACATATTTGAGGTATTTTTGCTTCACCCTTGTCTGAGTTCCATAAGCATACAGACATCAACATTGTCTATAAAATTGGTTTTCAATTTTTTTCCGGAGGATGAAGCATCAACATTGTCTATAAAATTGGTTTTCAATTTTTTTTCCGGAGGATGAAGCCCACATAGGTCTGAGACCTGTGCGTGAGTAATGAACTGTATGATGATGATTGATGAGTTGGACCTACAGTGTTAGGTGGTTTCTGAACCACCAATTTTTACTGGAAGTACCATCTTATAGCAATTCATGCATCGATTGTATTATGACTGCTTTTAATCCACAAGTGAGAAAGTTGGATCACTAGTTGCTTTTAGTGAAATAAAATCGTTGCATACAATATTTTATCAACGATTACCAAAATATTATGTTCAATTTAACTTACCGATCAATCAGGTAACTTGCTCTCACTAACATACCCTCACTAAGTCAGCTGTTGTGCGGAATTGTGAACGTGTTTAATTTTCGGCTCGAAAGTTTTAAACAAGTTGAAAATTCTCCAATCTTTTCGTATTGTTTGATTGGTAATTTGTGTTTATTGACTTTCATGTGCAATTTTTTTCAAAAATAAATGGATAGTATATTTTTTCTAGTGAAAATCAATAGGGGAACTGTGACTTCTTGAAATAACCTTTATTTGGACATGTCTGTATTGAAATTTAGAAGAGGAAGTAGTTTTTAGTTTTGGGCTGATAATCATAATAATAATAATAATAATAATAAATAATAATAATAATAATAATGATGATGATAATAATAATAATAATAATAATAATAATAATAAAAATAATGATAATAATAATAATAAAAGTGATAATCATAATCATAATAATCACAATGTATCAAGCTCATAAAATTTTCATATCAAACTCAAAACACTATACACTTTAAAGACTATAACTACAATGATTTTAATAACTAGTGATATAACAGGTATGCTGTGCTAGCCCTGTTAGTGGTTGCCTGTCAAATTTCAATAATCTGAATAATGACATAGGCCTTCGGGTCGAAGAAACTAATGGCCCTAATAATTGTGTTCTGTAATGGATGAAGAAATTGGAATATCTCCGGGTGTAGAATGAATGATCATTGTGAAAGATGGCTGCTCTGTTTCTAAGACGAATGATTGAAGACGTTCTTCGATTGCGGTCTCATCTTTGATAAGGAGCCGGCCTCAGCTCAACATTTTAGAGATTCTTATCTGCCGACTCTAAATACCCATTTTGAAAGTAATAGATTTTGAGATTATCTTTCGGATCGATCATCTTTTTTTTCTTTTCATTAACTATTTCCACTCTTCGCTACCTAACACCCTTCACCAATATTCTCTTCACTGTTCCTCACTGTATCCTTCACTATTCCTGTCAATAAACGCACTTTAACACTCATTCCGATCACTAGGGAGTTAGTCACAATTTTTTTATCACCTCTATAAACTTCATTATCACTTTCGTCTTCCTACTACTCTATGACCTCTTATTTTCTTCTTGTTCTCATTCCACATGTCATTCGAAATTTGGTCTTCCTCATTCCGTTTTATTTCATCAAATTTTTCATATTCATTATTAAACATAATTTTCTCCTCCTTCTCCTCCCCTTCCACCTCCTCATCCTCCTTCTCCTCCTCCTCCACCACCTAAACCTCCTCCTCCTTTTCATTCTCCAACTTACCCTTCACTTTCTACTTCATCTAATCTTTCTACTCAATATCTATGTGATAATTTTGTTGGTGACCATTCATACACAAAATTTGTAAATTTACATGAATAAAGGAAGATAATCTAATCTAATTTCATTATCTCCGCATCTATGCAATCACTTCTTTTATCACTCAGCATTTTTCTCCTTTTTTGTACAGTATTTCAATTATTCAACCTCTGAATTTAGGTGGGTTACCAGTTGACCTACTTGGCAGTTGCACGACGCTACCAGTTGACCGACCAAAACAAAATTTACGGAAACAAAATTTTACAAAAGAAGTAAAGCGTACATTTCGTAACATTGTCCGGCTAAGTTAGGTTAGGTTAAATCGTAAAGGTTAGGTTAAATCGTAAATTTTGTTTTGGTCAGTCAACTGCTAGGGTCCGGCAACTGCCAAGTAGGGCAACTGGTAACCATTCCTGAATTGGAAACTTACATCGAACATTTTCATTTTAAGCCGCGTCTCCACCAACCGAACATGCTCGGCGAACAGTGTACGCTGGAATCAGCTGATGTCGCCGAACATGTTTTGGAGTTGGTTTGGTGTGGACGCCTTCTCGAACATTATGATCGGTGTGGTGGGAACCTGTGTTGGTCGTCACTGTTCGCTCACAGACCGAACATTTCAATTGAACTTACGAACATGTTCGGTGACCCATATGTTTAATGTTTGTCTGTTTTTTGTATTCGCCAACAATGTTCGGCAGACATGTTCGGTTGGTGGGGACGCGGCTAGGGCATTTCATCTAATTCCAGCCTCCCTCTCTCTTAGCTTATATTCTCATCTCATCTTCTACTCTTATAATTTTTATCCTTCTCTCAGACCACCCTTCTTTATCATTTTGTTCTCTTCACACACATCATTCTCCCATTATTTCTCTAATAACGATCATCATGTCTCTATAATAGCCTTCCATTCTCATGAGACCTGCCTCACTTCCACTCTTGTTCTATTTCCGCTAGACGATTTGTGATACGCCATCAACCTGTCGTTTAGAAGAACTTATAAATATGAACTCATCTCCAATCTTCCATTATCTCTCTCATAAATTCATTCTCTCCTCTTTTTCGTTTTGTTTTATTCTCTACATTTATTCCCCATTATTTATTGGGTGTCATTTATTCACGTTCTCTAATAATCCTGATTCATCCTCTCACCCTTCCCAATTTCAACGACCAATTATTCAATATCTTCGAGAACGGAATAGTTTCTTGTTTCAGATGAATCATTCCTTTATGTATCTGGTGTCTTTCAATCTCTTCCAAACCAATACAGTTCCTGCTGGATTTGATTTAATTGAATTTTTTATGTCCAAATTTTAAACTAATTAATTGTTTTAGGGTATCCTTTATTTTTAATTTGGAAAAATGCATCAATTTTTAAAAAATTTATCGATCTTTGAAAAAAATGCATCAATTTTTTTTAAAATGCATCGATTTTTGAAAAAATGCATCATGT
This sequence comes from Conomelus anceps, assembly GCA_948455865.1. Taxonomy (NCBI): domain Eukaryota; kingdom Metazoa; phylum Arthropoda; class Insecta; order Hemiptera; family Delphacidae; genus Conomelus; species Conomelus anceps. Next base: position 12,356,613 of record OX418226.1, on the reverse strand, counting down.
TATGAAACAAATGCATCGATTTTTGAAAAAATGTATTGATTTGTATGTTTGAAATGTATCTATTTTTCTCATAACTTTAATTTGATGTAACACTAGTGGCTTAACTACGGGGGGATCTGGTGAAAAGATTCCTTCCCCCAGAGACAAAATAAATTTTGAAGTTTAAACAAGACTTGAGAGACAATAGTAAATTGACAAAAGAGTAAAAGAAGATGTCTGGAATCAATAAAAATATGGTTTTAGAGAGACAATTTTTCAAAAACGTTTCAGAGTACGTTACCCTCGAACCCACCTTACAAATAACATGTTTAAGTACAGTACTGGACATTACCCCTGAACTCACCTTCAAATAACATGTTTAAGTATAGTACTGAACATTACAACTCAACCCATCTTACAAATAAGATGTTAAAGTACAGTACTGAACATTACCCCTGAACCCACCTTCAAATAACATGTTTAAGTACAGTACTGAACATTACAACTCAACCCATCTTACAAATAAGATGTTTAAGTACAGTAATGAACATTACCCCTGAACCCAACTTACAAATAACATGTTTAAGTACAGTACTTAACATTACCCCTGAACCCATCTTACAAATAACATGTTTAAGTACAGTACTGAACATTACCCCTGAACCCATCTTACAAATAACATGTTTAAATTCAGTACTGAACATTACCCCTGAACCCATCTTACAAATAACATGTTTAAGTACAGTACTGAACATCACCCCTGAACCCATCTTACAAATAAGATGTTTAAGTACAGTACTGAACATTACCCCTGAACCCACCTTACAAGTAACATGTTTAAGTACAGTACTGAGCATTACCCCTGAACCCACCTTACAAATAACATGTTTAAGTACAGTACTGAACATTACCCATGAACCCATCTTACAAATAACATTTTTTAGTACAGTACTGAACATTACCCATGAACCCATCTTACAAATAACATTTTTTAGTACAGTACTGAACATTACCCCTGAACCCATCTTACAAATAAGATGTTTAAGTACAGTACTGAACATTATCCCTAAACCCACCTTACAAATAAGTACAGTTCTGGACATTACCCTCTCCATCAGGGGAGAAAGGAGCAGAAATAGCAGAGTGGGAATAGTTCAAAGTAGGCTACTTTCAAGTTTGTTTACTTGAACAATAAATTTTCACCACAAGAATCTACCATTGACAATGATGCAGAAACTGAATAAAATCACTTAGGCACACAATGTGGGTTGAAATAATGTTAAAATAGATGTATATATGTTTAGAATCCCTAAAAATGTAGTTTAAGATGGATTATTTAAAAAAATCCCCCTTTTTTGTTACAGAACCCCTCCTCATTTCGTATGATTACAGGATAATAGTGCTTAGTTCCTACCCTTCCCCTCCTCGGCAGCATAACATCATTGGTCATCCCCCACCCCACTGTGTTACACTATTTTTGTACGGTCATGCATGTAGAGGCGTTGGCTTAACGTAATACTATTCTTATTTTTATTCATCTATCTTGACAATAGAACGTGAAGGAACAAACAAACTTTGGACTTGAAACTGCTTCAATTACGAAATTCTATCTCGAGTCCAAATCGTCATTGGTGTTTTCAGTTTTTCACATAAAATGCTTTACTAAAAATTACTTAACTTACATAACTTGCTTTTTCATTTCCAGTAGATTAAATTGGAAAATCGAATAAGACGAAACAATTAAAGTACTGAAAAGAGTTCGCTTCATTACATTTTTCCAATCTATTGTTAATTACTTCTATTCAATCAAACAAAAAGAAACAATGAAAGCACAGAAAAAGTTGATAGTATTACATTTTTTCAATATATTATTGGAATATATAATTGAGACAATGAAAGCACTGGAAAGAATTAGTATTACTACATAAATTTATCCAATCCATGTTTGAAACTATCTACCTAATTAAAGAACTCATTTCCACAAATTGCTTTTTCATTTCTAGTAGATTAAATTATAAAATCGAATGCTTTTGGTGACAAGAAAGTTCAAAAACTATTAAAGAAACTACAAATTTTCAACAGTTAAGGCCCGACAAACAACCCCCTAAACATATACAAAAAGGGAATAGAATAATATATTTATTGTAAAATTTTTTTTCAGGTCTAGAACCTATTGAAACACAAAATCATTACTATATTATTACAAATGATGAGTAATTTCACAACACCTGCGCAAGTAATAAGAAAAATTTAAGTTTAAATAGAAAACTTAAAAAAAACTGAAGTACAATTTATAACTTATTTAAATAAAATTAACAATTTTAGAAATTAGATGTAATACGCTTTTGCACTGAATTTGAGGAATCAATGACAGCAAAACCTGACTGTAGTAATTCCTACTATTTGTTCCCATGTATTGACCCTGTCAATGAGTCACCACACCGATATTTCATTGGCAAACATTTCCTGAATAAATATTGACGAGTTTATTATGATTGTCAACCTCCTCGATCGGGCACCTACAACTAATGGTTCGAAAGAGGTAGCGGCGAGCCAAATAGGCTATCGTTGGCCGAGAGTGTTATTTGTAGATACGGAGAATATTATTGAAGAGGCAGTTGTAGGCTAGCCATCAGACAAGTGTCTGTCTCTTCAGGCTCTTATTGCCAGGGTTACTGGGCTATTGCCGACCGCGGGAACACAAATATTGTCTCTGGTCTCGGCTTCTTGTGAACGCTCCCACGACCCCTCCACCACTCTAACTGGTAATATCTTCTTTTTCTTCGTTTTCTTCTCCTTCTTCTTTTTCTCATTATTTTTCACCAACTCCTTCTCCAGATCCTTCTCCTCCTTCTCCTCCTTCTGCTCCTTCTCCTCCTTCTCCTCCTTCTCCTCCTTCTCCTCCTTCTCCTCCTTCTCCTCCTTCTCCTCCTTCTCCTCCTTCTCCTCCTTCTCCTCCTTCTCCTCCTTCTCCTCCTTCTCCTCCTTCTCCTCCTTCTCCTCCTTCTCCTCCTTCTCCTCCTTCTCCTCCTTCTCCTCCTTCTCCTCCTTCTCCTCCTTCTCCTCCTTCTCCTCCTTCTCCTCCTTCTCCTCCTTCTCCTCCTTCTCCTCCTTCTCCTCCTTCTCCTCCTTCTCCTCCTTCTCCTCCTTCTCCTCCTTCTCCTCTTTCTCCTCCTTCTCCTCCTTCTCCTCCTTCTCCTCCTTCTCCTCCTTCTGCTCCTTCTGCTCCTTCTCCTCCTTCTCCTCCTTCTCCTCCTTCTGCTCCTTCTCCTCCTTCTCCTCCTTCTCCTCCTTCTGCTCCTTCCCCTCCTTCTGCTCCTTCTCCTCCTTCTGCTCCTTCCCCTCCTTCTGCTCCTTCTCCTCCTTCTGCTCCTTCTCCTTCTTCTGCTCCTTCTCCTCCTTCTCCTCCTTCTCCTCATTCTCCTCCTTCTCCTCCTTCTCCTCCTCTTCCTTCTCCTCCTTCTCCTCCCTCTCCTCCATCTTCTCCTCCTCCTTCCCCTCCAACACATCCTCCAAATTCTTACACTTCTTTCCTCTTCCTCTTCTTCGCTTCATCATCATCTCCTTCTTAATCTTCTTCTTTTCTCTCAATCTTTTCTCTCCTTCTCCTTCTCCTTCTCCTTTTCTTTTCCTCCTCCTTCAACTTCGACCAGTTCTTCTTCTTTTTGTTGCCTCCTCTATCACCTTCCTCTTCATCTTCTATTCATTATCTTCTTCGTTTTCCCCAATCTTGTCTCTCTTCTCCTTCTCTTCTCCATCTCCTTCTTTCTCTCCCCTCCCTCCCATTCTCCTCCTTTTCCTCCTCTCCCTTCTCCTCCTCCTCCTCCGCCTCCTTCACCTCCTCTCTCTCCTTTTCCTTCTCCATTTCCTTCTCCTTTTCCTTCTTCTTCTGCTTCTCCTTCTCCTTCTCCTTCTCCTTATTCCTCTCCTTCTTCTTCTCCTTCTTCTCCTTCTCCTCCTCCTCCTCCTCCTTCTTCTTCTCCATCCCCTTCTCCTTCTCCTTCTTCTTCTTCCTCTCCTTCTCCTTCTCCTTCTCCTTCTCCTTCTCCTTCTCCTTCTCCTTCTCCTTCTCCTTCTCCTACTCCTTCTCCTTCTTCTTCTCCTCCTTCTTCTTCTCCTCCTTCGCCTTCTCCTTTGCCTTCTTCCTCTCCTTCTACTTCTCCTTCTCCTTCTTCCTCTCCTTCTCCTTCTCCTTCTCCTTCGCATTCTCCTTTTTCATCTGACACTGCAACTATATCAAGGTGATATCATTATAACAATGATAGCCTAGTCTTTATTCCCAATTACCTTCCAATGTACAAATGAATTAATTTTAAAAATATACTAGATCAAGTGCCTGATAAGAGTGTGGGTGGGAAAAGACGAATGGCAAGATAAAGAGCCTGATAAATAGGCAAATAAAATGCACACTTTCGCGAAAGCTGTGTGAAACTGTCTTTATTAATGGCCGCGTTCGCTATGAAGGTCAGAAAGTTCATCAGGCGCAGATTTTGTGTCATAAATAAAAGTCATTCGTCATGCGGCTGTTTATCAAAGGCGCAAGATCATGTGACTTGTGTTTTAACAGAAATTAACGGCTAAGATTCGGTGTTATGACAACGCTGATGGATGTTTTCGGACAGTGGTTTTTTTTTCTCTCTCTTTAATGTTCTATGAATGTGTGGTGGTTGTGCAGCACATACATGCACTTGACTTCCTTTAAAACTTATTTCAACTTATGCCGATTTCACAATAGACTTCAATAACAATAATATTTCTTATAATAATAATATTTATTATAATTCTAATATTTCTAATAATATTAATAATAATAATAATAATCATAATGATAGTAATAATAATAATAATAATAATAATAATAATAATAATAATAATAAAAGTAATAGTAATAATATTAATGATAATAATAATAATAATAATAATAATTATTATTATTATTATTATTATTATTATAATAAATCTTCTGCAACTTTTATTTGTGACTTTTCGTTTCACAAAAGTTGAAGAAGGGAATTTAAACTGCTTCTTGCACGCACTTTGCACAATCGTGTAAACTCCTAATTTTACTTGATTTTTTGTCGCAATTTATGCAATATTATCTGGATGAATATATGGGTTTTCCTCGCCAAATTCAGGATTAACTTTATGACATTAAATTATGTAATCAATGAGGATTATGATTGAGAATCATTGGTAATGAAAGAATTTTAGTATACTGTATTTTTATTGAGAATAAAAATGATTTTATACTTATTTATTTCAATCCGTCAATAATATGTCAATAATATTGCATTTTAGGATTTCGAAAATCAGATTAGTGTGAAGCGCTCCATATGACATAATGCCCCTAAGGCCGGGTAAATGACACCGGTTACTGCCAGTTATGTGAGGAAAAAGTAGAAGAAGAAGGAGAAGAAGAAGAAGAAGAAGTAGAGAAAGATGCTGGAGAAGAAGAAGGAAAAGAAGAAGAAAAAGAAAAAGAAGGAGAAAAAAGGGAGAAGAAGGAGAAGAAGGAGAAGAAGGAGAAGATGAAGAAGAAGACAAAGAAGAAGGAGGAGGAGGTGAGGGAGAAGAAGGAGAAAAAGAAGAAGAAGAAGGAGGAGGTGAAGGAGAAGAAGGAGAAGAATGAGAAAAAGAAGAAGAATGACAAAAAGAAGAAGACGAATAAAAAGAAGAAGAAGAAGAAGAAAAAGACTGAAGAAGACTGTAGAAGACTGACCCTTTCACAATACAGTAGTAGCTTTCCGATTTGAATAGAGATTTTTCAAATCAAACAAGCCAATAATGCAACAACCATATCTAATCGCAACACACACATACCAAATGGCAAAAGAAATACATAGTCCAGCCCACCCGAAACAGAACGTTCTATAACGAATTTTTTAATTGCTTTTTTGTATCAGACTCACAAGTACCGTTACATTTTGCTGAAGAAATAATAGGGTCTGTCCCAACATCCAGTGAAAAAAAAATAAATATGAAAAGTTTTAGCGTTCTATTCCAATTACACGGTTAAGATTGGAGTAGCTACTGCTAGCCACTGTTTCCCAATGTTCTCCTCTAAGGAGATATCAAACAACCATTAGCTGAACCCCTCTGGGCGTCTAGTCAAGAACCTCCGCAATCTGCATTACCTATTTTATTCTTCCAATCGAATAAGCTCCCTGCTACGTACAAGGTGAATTTAATAACAGCCTATACAATGTATGTAAGTATAGCATGTAGCCTCTTTAGCCGATTTCGGCTATGATTGGTTCTTCAGAACTTAAATGTTTATTTTTGTCTAATGAGCGGACTTTGAAAACCAATAGGTTGGTAGGCTTTCGAATAGCTTTCTTTGTAGTGGCGAAGGTGATAGGCCTATTGTGGAAGGTATCCATAATGAATAATAAGACGAAATTGTCACAACCACATTTATTAAAACTTTGAGAAACTAGTTTCGGTTGTTACACCATTATCAATCTCAATCAAACTAAAACTAAGGTACAGAGAAGCTTAATATATACTGAACATGGAATGATACTATTGGCTGAGCGAGAAAGAGGCTGAACTTTATCGAAAGTTGTGATTGGGTGACAAGTCACGCCCCCTGGTGGGAGGAGTAACAAGCAAAAATATGAGTCAAATCGATAACTAAAAACTGTGAACATCTAGAAAGCAACATATTACGAATTTTTCTTCTTTGTTGCTTTTAGATGATCACAGTTTTTAGGTATTAATTTGACTCGTATTTTTGCTTGTTACTCCTCCCACCAGGAGGCGTGACTTGTCAGCCAATCACAACCTCCGATGAAGGTCAGCCTCTTTCTCGCTCAGCCAATAGTATCATTCCATGTTCAGTATATATTAAGCCACACTGTACTTTAGTTTTAGTTTGATTGAGATTGATAATGGTGAAACAACCGAAACTAGTTTCTCAAAGTTTTAATAAATGTGGTTGTGAAAATTTTGTCTTATTCTTATAAAATTCTTATTATTCATTATAGGTTTTCGAATTTTTTTCTCACAGCTAACAGATTCATTTCAGTATTCCAAGCTTATTGAAACACATTCTGAAGTTCTATGCTTTACAGTCCACCCTCACCGCTACACCGGGTATAGTTGCATTGTTGTTTTTTTTTTTCAATAAAAATGAAATTTTTTGACACAATAATATACGAAAAAATAAATATATTAACTTGTTATGATAATTTAATCACTTAAAATCAATTTTAATATGAATAAATAAATATACTTCACAAGCCATCTTTTATCCTTCAATTTCTTGATCCATAACGATCTGCGTTATTAATATTAACTTTTCATGATACATTTAACGATTTGCAGTCAATTTTAAAAGAGAATAAATAAAAAAATATTCACTCACGTAGGCTGAAACGTTTTTGAATCGTGACGATTCATTTTCAGCAGCTAAAAACGTCAATATTAGCGAAAAGCTGTGGATATTAACTTTTTATGATAAATTTAACGACATACAGTCAATTTTAATAGCGAATAAATAAAAAGTATTCACTCACTTAGGCTGAAACGTTTTCAGCTGCTGAAAATGAATCGTCACGGTTCGAAAACGTTTCAGCCTACGTGAGTAAATATTTTTATTTATTCTCTATTTTAAAATTGACAGCAAATCGCTGAATTAATCATAAAAAGTTGGTATTAACAATATCAGATAGGTGTGAATCAAGAAATTGAAGGATAAAAAATTGCTTCTGAAGTATGTGTTATACCTAGCAGATATATATCTCTGGGTATAAACTTGGCAAGAAATTTCTCAAAGGGGGGATCCGTCAGCAAAAACAACCCCTTCCACACGGGCCGAATTCACATAGAATTTCCCAGTTTCAATTCAACTACTCAAACTTGTACTTGTGTATTTTTCTATTTTGAGACGAGATAAAAAAAATTATTTTCTTTAAAACCTTATTCCATCACAAGCCACAATAAGATTGAAAACTACCATGTACGAAGATTTGTCTTCTTAATCTATCATGTACCATGTCTTCATGCCGCGTCTCCATGCTCGGCGATCAGTGTTCGCTGAAATTATCTGATGTCGCCGAACATTGTTTGGTGTTGGTTTGGTGTGGACCCTTCTCGAACATTATGATCGGTGTAGTGGGGTTAGTGGCGGGAACCTGTTGTTGGTCGTCACTGTTCGCTCGTAGACCGAACATTTCAATTGAACTCACGAACATGTTCGGTGACCCATATGTTTAATGTTTGTCCGTATTTTGTATTCGCCAATAATGTTCGGCAGACATGTTCGGTTGGTGGAGACGCGGCTATAGAATTAAATTTAAAACAATAGTTTCACTGCAGATTTGAAGGATTGAGCTTCTTTATAATACCAAGACATTCTCAATCGTCATTCGGAGTATTAATATTATCATGTCAAAATAAGAATTTTATAATGAATTTCATTAGCACCTACTTGCATTTGTGATTGATGCAAAAAAATTATGAATATTCCAAACTTGAAACTTGAAGGTGGGACTTTCAGCGATATTCAAAGCATGAGTTAATAAATTAGAAATTAATGCCAGAGTGTCTTAATGTTACCCTATAAAATATTCAATTTATTAATGAGTTTCCTATTGGGGAAGAGGTCACTATCCAATACAATATAACTATAAAATAGCTATATATAAATGTATTATATAGGCTATTGATTGATGCGTTTTTTCCTCTTGTGTTTCATAATCTGTATTGGCAGACGTGGGTAACTTTTGAATAGTAAAATAATAGAAAACAGCGTCTCCTATCATGCCATAAGTTACAGGTCATTGATATTAGTGGTATTTAGAAATAATGCATGTGCTACTGACTTTTGACACCCGGATTGGAGCGTCATTGATTCTAAATTAATAATGAATAAGTCCAAAAAAGGTAGCTGACTTTTGACTGTTATTAATTAAGTACTGCTTTCAACTAATGTGTCTCTTCAATAGGAGTTCGGTGGTTGCATAGTGGATACCGACTTGCTGGTTACAAAAGCTATAGATTGAGAGGATGATGGTGAGGAGGAGGAAGCATAAGTAAGAGGGAAAGGAGAAATTGCAAGAGAGAAAAAAGAACAGTAAAGAAAGATGGGGAAGCAAGCGAAGAGTAGAAAGAAAGAGGAAAAGAAAAAGGGGCAAGGAAGTGAAGAAGAAAAAAGAAGGTTAGGAGCTAGATTCAAAGAAGGGTGATGAGGTGAAGGAGGATAAGGAGGAATTTTTTTTTTTTTATATATAAGCTTTATTGAATGTAAATAACAGTACGTGCGATTAATAAATAATATACAACAATTTAACAAAATTCAATATATAAATAGTTATTATGATAATAATTCTAGTGGTGGCAACCCCAGAAGCTAAGTTCAGATTGTATTGGGGTGATTTGCTAAGTTTTAAATTTAATCAGGTTTTTATTATGGATTTTATGTGATGAATAATCAATATCCCATTCCTCTGTGATGAATATGTTATCCTTGCTCAGTAATATAATAAGTTTTGATTTCATGTTTTACTGCGGAATATGTTTGTAGGTTTTTAAGATGGTTAGGGATACTGTTCAGGATTTGTGGTACAAAGTATTCTGGTACTGCTTTCCCTATTTCTGTATAATAATCTGGTATTCTATAATGTGTGTGTCTTGTGTTGTATCTGTTTTCGTTTGTATTACGGTATTAGACTACAATACACTGTACGCTTAATAATGATAATTATTAATAATAATAATGATAATAATAATAATAATAATAATAATAATAATAATAATAATAATAATAATAATAGTAATAATAATAATAACAAGAAGAAGAAGCAGGAGATGGAGAAAAAGAGGGAGAAAAGAGAGAAAACTAAGAAAAACAAGAACAAGAAAACGAACAAGGACAAGTACAAGAACAAGGACCAGAACAAGAACAAGAACAGGAACAAGAACAAGAACAAGAACAAGAATAAGGACATGGACAAGAATAAGAACAAGAACAAGGACAAGAACAAGGACAAGAACAGGAGCAAGACCAAGGACAAGAACAAGAACAGGAACAAGAACAGGAACATGGACAAGAACAAGGGCAAGAACAAGGACAAGAACAAGGACAAGAACAAGAACAAGGACAAGAACAAGGACAAGAACAAGGACAAGAACAAGGACAAGAACAAGGACAAGAACAAGGACAAGAACAAGGACAAGAACAAGGACAAGAACAAGAAAAGGAACAGGAACAGGTACAGGAACAGGAACAAGAACAAGAACAAAACAAGGACAAGAACAAGAACAGGAGCAAGAACAAGAACAAGAATAAGGACATGGACATGGACAAGAATAAGAACAAGAACAAGGACAAGAACAGGAACAAGACCGAAAACAAGGACAATAACAAGAACAGGAACAAGAACAAGGACAAGAACAAGAACAGGAACGGGAACAGGAACAGGAACAAGAACAAGAACAAAAACAAGAACAAGTAAAGGTACAAGAACAAGAACATGAACAAGGACAAGTACAAGAACAAGAACAATAAACAATATCAAGGACAAGGACAAGAACAAGAGAAGGAAGAAGAGGAAGAAAAGGAAGAAGAAGAAGGTCAGGTAGAAGAGGAAGTAGAAAAGAAATAGAAAGGAAAGAAAAAAAGAAAAAGACGCTGGTGGATAAGAACAAGATTGAGAAGTAAAAGATGAAAAAGCCGAGAAGAGGAGAAAATCAAAAGTAGAAGATGTAAGGTTGATCGAGGATTGAAGAAATCTAAATCCAACTATCCAAAATATAGAACAGACATGATAATTTGCATTGTAAATAAACAATTATTATGGAAAAGGCCATCTTAAAGATATGGGAGTCAACTTTTAGACCTATAAGTATAGAAAGTTTCTTTTTGACATAGATTTTATTTTTCTCCTATAACTTAATACTTTCTCTACAACAAAAGTTTCATTCATGTCACCGCTTCAACTCAAGGAAACATTTCTTTTCTAAGTTTTTAATTATCAATGCTCAGTATAGATGTAAAATAAATGAATGGTTTCAAATGAAATTGAATAAATTAACGGTTGACTAAAACAAGGCACACACAAACATTCGTGCATGACAATGCATAAGAATATTATTTGGCAGTTGGAAGGAAATAAATGTTTTGTTTGTGTTTGTGTGGGTAGAAAAAGATGAGTAAGAGAGTGTGAGAGTGAGGAAGAAGGAAGAAGGAGAAGGAAATAGAAGAGGCAGAAGGATAGGAAAAAGAAAACGAAGAGCCTTGCAAACAGACTATGCTTATCAAGTCAAAATGAAATGCATGTCCAGATAGCAGTTTTCGGCAAGCACTTAGCACTTCTTTTCCCATAACACTTATCAAATATTTTTAAGTACAGTACCCTACTACCATCATAGTGCATCAGCAACCTCAAAAGAAAACCGGCCCAACACACCTTAACTAAAAACTTGTTTCAGTGCGCAGGGTTTATGGTCATAATTTTTTTTCGAAGTTTCTTGTATTGAATATTATTAGGGCTTTAAAATGTTAACTATTGCTGTGAGGAAATTCTTGTTTTTCAATTATTTTGTGAAATATTGGGGTTTAATGTTGAAATTTTCCGGTTTTGGGGGGCAATCGATCACACCTTTGAGTGACTTTATACTTTTGATAAATTTTCCACAACTGAAAGGCACCTTGAGGAATAAAATGACATATTTTCTACTCCAATCTATCGTTTAGTTTTTTAAGTTAAATTTAACATTCAAATTAAATTTCAATCTAACAAAAAGTTTTTCAAAATAATTTTATTGAAAATTGAAATTTCTTTACAGATTTTTAAACATTTATTTTGAAAAAACCTAATCATTTGATTGGAGTGAAAAGTATGTCATTTTATTCCTCAAGGTGACTTATAGTTACAGGCAATTTATCAAAATTTTAATATTACTCATAGGTGAGATCAATAGCCCCTAAAAACAAAAAAATTCATTTTTGAAAACCTATATTTCAAAAAATAATTTTAGAAAAAATGTTTTCCCACAGAGATAGATAATGTTTTAATGCCCTAATAACATCAAATTTAATAAACTTCCAAGAAAAATTATGATTAAAACCCCTGCGCACAGCCTTAAAGTTCTCCATTTCTTTTTTAATGTGTACACTACTGCTTTCTCGTAAAGGAAGAAAGTAAATATTTGAAATATATAATGTATTTATAATACAGTATTTACTTTTATCCTTCACAATTTATTTATCCTTAAAATCATTGAATAGGAAATACATATAGTTCTGATTGGCCACTGATATAAAAGTACATAAAATATAGAAGTTAGTGCATCAATTTTACGGCCAATAACAATAAGACATCTTCGAACCAAGAGCTTGAAAGTTTTTAAAAAACTATTTTCTGTAACTATGGATTTTGATAACGTGCCTAAAAATGAAGTTTCGATAGTTTTGTCAACTTCGAATTATGTGAATGTTGAAAGAGAAGCCGCAGTGCATCACAGGTAACAGAGTGATTGATCATGTTATTAGAGTCAAGCTGAGAATGCATTAGGTACCTGAAGAGACTCCTTTTAGTGCTTCCATCCTCTAGTAAATGATAACTTAATTGCTGTTAATTGAAATTCTCCAGAAATCTGGGGTCACTTTTTCTTCATCCATCTATTTTATTCATTTACTAGATACTTCGTTCAAAAAAAAAGCCGGAACTCAGACACAGGCATACCTAGTTAAATTGGTAGGAAACTCTACAAGCTACCGCAGTTTTAAAAAGTCTTAAAAATATAGAAATATTTAAAAAACAATTGGAAAAATATTTAGTTGATAAAATAAATTTTAGTTGATGAAGCTTTTATAGTGTACAAGAATTCCTTTCACATCAAAATTAAGCCTCATCTCTACTTATTGATATAGTAATTATGGTAACTAGTGTATAAGATTGTATAATTGTTGATCTGACTTGTCTTATACTCCTTAACTGGAGTCTCCAGGATGTAATCTACAAAGAAAAACTATTTATTCACAGATAAAAGAATTCGACAGCTGAATAAGAAAACGAATGTTTGAAATCTATGATGTATCTTTCAGTGGGTAGCATACATAGCATGTAAAATTCTGTATTATGTACATCAAAATTATATTTACATTTCCTATAATTATTGGAGTTTTGCAGTTATCATGAAAGAATTTGATATTCTAAATATTATTAGATCGGACCTCACAAATATTATTCAAATATTGAATAATCTCCAGGCGGGCTACTTATTTGTGAAATGGTATATAAAGTGTATTTTGTCCAAAAAAAAATACATCCTTACACTGTCATACTACATTATCATGTGAATCAATAATATATTATTAGATGCATACTTATACTCCCATATTACATTGTCATATGTATTTATCATATTATTAGATGTACAGATTCCGTATTAGAAGCAGTTCAAACAGCTAGAGCTAGAGCGGAATTTATCGCATGAATCAATTGCTTAGAGCAGAGTAGACCAGTTTTTTTGTAGATTACGACTTGGAGACTCCAGTTAAGAAGTATAAGACAAGTTATATCAACAATTATACACTAGATACCATAATTTCTATATCAATTACTATATTATTTGAGGTGAGGCTTTATTTTTATGTGAAAGGAACTCTTATACACTATAAAAAGCTTTATCAACTAAATATTTTTTAATGAAAAATAAGACGAAATTGTCACAACCACATTTATTAAAACTTCGAGAAACTAGTTTCGGTTGTTACACCATTATCAATCTCAATCAAACTGAAAAACTGAAGTACAGAGAAGCCTTATATATACTATACATGAAATGATACTATTGGCTAAGAGGGAAAGAGGCTGACCTTAATCGGACGTTGTGATTGGTTGTCAAGTCACGCCCCCTGGTGGGAGGAGTAACAAGCAAAAATACGAGTCAAATCAATAACTAAACAATGTGAACATCAAGAAAGTAACAAAAAATTTGTAATAAGGCTAGAATTTAATCAAATTAAAATTAAAAATTCTTTTAAAAATTAGAAGCTCACTGAAATGCAATCAAGGTCAACTGAGAAATACACATAAGAATTGCTTTTTTAAAAATAGGCTGGAATTATAATGAAACCAAGTTAGTTGTATTGAATTGGTTAAAATAAATTTGGTCATTTAAATTAGTTATGGAATCGTGTTTTACCAACTTAGTTATCTCCAAAGCTTCTAAAATGTTCAATTGTCTGCCTTTGCCAATCAAATGCAGAAATTCAACATTTTCTTCAGCCTTGAACTTGTGTCCATTATTAATGAGATGTTCTGCAAAATTTGAATCTACTTTTTGGGTTTTCCAATCCCTGATATGTTCATTTACTCTACATTTGAAACTTCTACCAGTCTGACCCACATAACAAGCATTACAATCACCGCAATTCAATTTATAAACCCCACTTTTATCCCAGATATCAATTTTGTCTTTACTACACCCAAATAAGCTCTTTAAAATTGGTTTGGTTTGAAAAGCTACATCAAAACCGTTCTTTTTCAGTTGTTTTCCTAATTTATCAGAAACTGGGCCAAGGTAAGGCACCGTTATCCATGACCTTTCCCCAGTTTCCGTTACAGCAATGCTAGTACTTACTGCTAGTCTCCTATTTATTTTATTTAACATTTTATTGACAATGATTTCCTCATATCCATTTGTAATAGCTATCTGTTTAATCGTACTAATCTCTTTTTCAAAGTGATGATTGCTCATTGGAATGGTTAAAGCTCTATAAATCATACTATTGAAGGCTGCAAGTTTGTGTGATATTGGGTGACATGAGTGATGAGGTATGATTACATCGGTATGAGTTAGGAGGATGTTGAGGAGGAGGAGGAGGAGGAGTAGGAGGAGGATGAGGAGGAGAAGGAGAAGGATGAACTGTTGAAGAAGAAGAAAAGGAGGGAGTAGAAGAAGAAGAACAAAATGGGGAAGAAGAAAAAAGTTGTTGATAAAGAAGTAGAAGTAGCTCTAGCAATAATATTTTTTAAACGGGGCAAACTCGTAGCTAAGAAGGCGCATGCCTGATCAGAACGCATAACTCGTCAGTTCGGTCACATTCATTAAACGCTCGTCGAAATAAGTTTAAATTTTGGCCAGCCACATAAAAAATAGCCGTCTGGTGGGGCTGACTGCCCTGCTTTAAATTTGGTTTAGGCCGTAGCCCACTGTTGTCATTACCACCTTGCAATGAATGTTATCGTAACTCTTCAACTTCAACAGCTCGCGCCATGTTATTTAATTATATCGATGCTCTTGTAGTTTTTTGCTATCGTCTGCATTTTTTTGATAAACGAGGTAGCGACAGGTTGCCTCGTACATTATTAGGCTCCGGGACAGCAGCTTTCATACTAAGCGATACTAATTGCCACTTCTACACAACTATAACATGGCAAGCGCTCGTAAAACATTGTCTAACACAATTTATTGTGCAACAAAGTAACTCACACCTCCTATAATCCTCACATTCTCTCACACTCACACTACCCCTCTTTCTATTTCACACTCTCTTACTCTCTCTCTTACCCCTCTCCCCTCTTTCCTATTCGCTATCTTTCTTCTACTGAATATAGATGAATGAGGTGTTGAGTGGAAACTGTAATCCACACATTCTCGATCACACTCACAGTCTCTCATCCCTCTCTTCCATTCTCACCCCCTCTCCCACTCACTCTCTCTCTCACACACACACTCTCATCCATCACTTTCTCTATCACTCTCTCTAACACCCTCTCACTCTCTCTCACTTTCTCTCTCTGTAATACATTGTGTCCCACAAGGTTCTATCATTGGTCCCCTTCTTTTCACCCTGTATGCTAATGACCTTTCCTCCGTTATCAAGTTTTCCAGTTTCCATACTAATGCAGACGACCTATAAATTTACTCCAGCTGTCCAAAATCAAAAATCAATGCAACTGTTGATAAGACGAATGAAGATATTGATCATATTATTAAATGGACTAGGAAGAATGGTCTTAAACTCAATCCTGTAAAACGCAGTCTATAATCGTTGGTTATTGACGTTTGATGGTATTGACTTGAACCTAACGCACAAAATCACTGTTGATGGCAATGTAATACCATACTGTAGTTCAGTTAAAAACTTGGGTATAACCATGAACTCAACTCTTGACTGGTCAGAGCAAGTTATTAGAACATGTAAGAAGGTATTTTTAGCAATGCATCCCTTAAAGAAAATGCAAGATATTCTTCCTAGAAGTGTCCGATTGTTACTGTTTGAATCTCTCATCTTTCCACATTTCCTGTACTGTAATTCGGTAATGGATGACATGACAGTTATTCTGAATAATAGACTGCAGCGCAGTCAGAACTACTGTCTTCGGTATGTCTTCTCTCTACAATGGCATGAACGAATTACTCAATCCCACATTGCAAGCTCAACTCTCAAACTCCCAGATCAGAGACTATTCAGAATAAACAAACTTGTCAAAGAAATCCTCAAATATGGCAAACCTAATTACTTTAAAAACGATTTCAAATTTGAGAATAATGTTTCTCATACAAGAACCGGGGATAATACACTTAGGATACCGATCCACCGTACTACAATCTATACTAAATCATTTGTTGTAAGTGCTTGTCGGGCTTGGAACGCACTTCCTAATTCCATTAGGTGCATTGGGCGGGCTTCACCTCGTTATTGAAGAGGTATCTTTTGGAGAGAATGGCTGCATCTTTTCAACCAGAGCACAAGCATGACAACCTTCATTTTTCATTTTGTAAATAATATCCCATCTGTATTGTTCAGAAAATATAAACAAAAACTCAATTTCAATTATGTTCAATCACTTCTAATTTGTTCAATTTGTGTATAAATTTTATTCTATTATTACTAATTATATAGTCTCGCAGATCGAAGTTATCAAGGTTAAGTTTGAATGGGCGAGTTTTTGTCCAGACTTCGCCCTTATTACGTAAATTCTTCACATGAAATCTCATTGTTAATATCCAAACTTTTTCTAATATGCAATCTTTTGTGTTGTTAATAACATGCTTTCTAATAAGACAAAATTATATTTTGTAAATTTATGTGAATAAAGTAATTTTATCTTATCTTATCTTATTTTATCTCTTTCTCTCTCTACCAATCTCACTCTGTCTCTCACATACACTTTCACAGCCCCTCGCTCACTCACTCTCTCTCTAACACTCTCTCTCTCTCACTCTCTCTCTCTCTCTCTCTCTCTCTCTCTCTAACACTCTCTCTCACTCTTTTTCTCTATCCCCCATTCTTCCCCCCTAACCCTTCTATTCCCCTCTCCCTATCATCCTCCTATTTAATACAGATGAATGAGGTGTTGAGAGGAAACTATAATCCCACATTCATGCTCACACTCACACTCTCTCACTCTCTCATCCCTCTCTCCCACTCTCTATCTTTCTGTCTCTCTCTTACTATTTCTCTCGTTCTCTCCTTTATTCCTCTTCCTCTATCTTTTTTCTTTAGATACAGTTCCTTTTCACATACAGTCTCTAAACAACACAATCGAAACAAAATTACCCAATGAAAAGATGAAAGAAGGAGGGTGTGAAAGAGAGGTTGAGAGGATGAAAGGGGGGAAAAAGAGAATAATGGACAGAGAGAGAGAGTGTGTGTGAGAGAGAGACGAGTAGATATCAGGAGAGATATGGAGTGATCAGGTCATAAATTTCAGCTCCCCAAGCAAATGAGTACCCGGTTCCAGTTAGTTATGCCCTGCATTGTGTCCTATCATGCAGTCCACTATCTAGCTTTCATCTTTGCTATCTGAGTGCATGATCTACGAGGTATTTTCATGATCTTCAAGAATGCTAATAACTGCTGATGAGGAATGCCGATTGAACATTCTAGCAACTCACAAAAATAACAGATTTCTAATTGCTGCCACCCTGAAATAATAAATATTTCCACGAAAATATGAAATTCGTTTTGGAAATGTGTTTTATAATATACTGTTATGGACACAAGAAGAAGGAACAGTGATATTCAGCGTCATCTGCCTGTGTCAACATTGATTTCCAGAAGCGATTAATTACTCTTCTCCTCTCGACTTGTGGACCATCTAGAGACCTATGGAATGTTTATTTGGAACTTTATGGAAAATTGGATAATGTCTTATCTGTTTATTTCAGAATTCGATGGAACATTTTAGAAAATTCTCCGTTTTTCTGTATCATGATAAAACCTATTTAGAGGGAACGCTTAGGTAAACATCAGTTTTATTCATTGTTTGAATTTCGTTTATTGAAATTTTTTGTTGTATTGTTTTTGTTTTATGTGTTTTTTAGAAATAAAAGTTTATTCTATTCTATTCGTCAACATAACAAGTGGTACTTATGTTCACAGTACAAACGTTTGTTGTTAAAGTGATAATCGCCATATATTCTGACTGTATTAGTGAGAATTCTTTTAAAATTTCATACGAGTGGACTCTACTCTTAGCTATTATTGTATTACAGACTTGTGCTACGTAAGTTTAATTTTTCTTTTTAAATGTTTCTTCTTGAATTATTGGACAGTTTGTTATTATTTAATATAAGATCGGCCTTTTAACATTTAGTTATTATCTTAGTAATGGCGAAGGTGATATTGTGGAAGGTATCCATAATGAATAATAAGACGAAATTGTCACAAATAAATGTGGTTGTGACAATTTCGTCTTATTATTCATTTAGTTATTAATTTTTGTACAGTAATACTGCAAATTCATGCAGATACATGCTGTCAGGGACCAATGTGATAGTCCCACCCCCCAAGAGAGTGATAATAATTGGCATTTCAATTCGTAAATTTTCAAAAATTAGCGCCACAGTAGACAGCAACGCTGTGCTATACGCGACGTCAGTTGGGCAAGAAATTCAAAAATTACTGGCATCAGAAAAAATACTTTAATTATTTTTAATACCTGGCTCAGGCTATCAACACGTATCGTTTCACAATTTGAGAGAACTGTTCTTTGATTTGAAAGTCAATAAGAGTTATAAAAGGTGCATAATAATTAGTCATAGATTGGCATATTCATCCAAGCTTTAACCTAGTCACTGAATTGGTCATGATCGAATGAATAAAAGTATGATAGTTAAGTCAATATTATTATATAATTCCAATAGTATAGTTCATAAAAAGATTGTACTCACTTGGAATTCGATCAACGAATTTTATTTGTTGTGAAATGTAAACACTTTCACTTCGTAGGTTAGTCCAGACATGAGTTTGAGATTTGACACAATTCGCATTTAATTTACGAACTGATATTTTTTCACTTCACTATTATTGTTAAAATGCAATTTGAAACACTTTTCGAGCACTTTAATATTATAAATAAATTTTAAGCCTCAAATGTCAATGTGGTCGTCTTATCAGTTCTTATCATCTCCAAACCGGCAAAATTTAGACAGCCGAATTATTTTTTAATTAATTTTAAATAAAGTAAAAATGTGAAAGACTCGCTTAAATTCTGTGATAACCTACTGATGAGTTTATTTCATCGTTTATTTTGTTTTTATTCCAAAACTCATCATCATATAGGTCATAAGTCAAAGGTGACTCAATCTAATTATTTTCTGTCTCTCTCTTTCCTAATTTACTTCCTGAATTTTTTGGTGAAGTTTTTCCGTTTCAGGACTTGCTACCTGAACCTGGAGCCGAGAGAATCTGCTAGGAAACTACTCCATTTTAATTAAAATTTATTGAAAAATGTCTCAAAATTCCTATAATTTATTTTGAAATGTATGCTCTTGTTAAAATTTTCGTTGGATGTCTTATTTAAATTTTTGTGAACTTGAACAACGGTGAACCACCTATTCCAAAACGAGGGCGACTAGCCAGAGTGCAAACCACTGAGGAATTCCTGTACCGTGAGTTATTCTGAAGTTATTTAGTATGGCCATACTCTTGTGTTTAAGTGCGCCGAAGTAATATAGTGTTAATTCACCACAAACCAACGTTGATGGTACAATCTCCAATTGTTGTAAAGGGCTATTCCACACGGGACCCAATCATACCCTCCACGTGGGGATTTGAAAATTATAAACTAATAAATCTAACTGAAAAAAGATTATTTTAAAAAACTTTATTCAAAAAGAAAATATTCAAATCGCCAGTCTATGTAGAAAAAATGATCTTTTTGATAGAGTTTGTTTCTAATAAACCTGCATAGAATTCAGTACTTGTGTTTTTCTATTTGGGTCACCTTGCTCGGTAAAATAGGCTACAGTTGTATAGTTTTAAGCAGGTCAAAACGGCAGGGATTGGCGAAATTTGTCCTGGACTTCTACAAATTTCAGTAACACGGCACTGCAAATTTTGGGGAGGTTCAGGGCATTTTTGTCACCCCGTTTTGTGGATTTGGATGAGCCAAGCTGTCGCATGAGCGCAGCCACAAAAGACCTAACTTCCGGAGCAATTAGATGTATTTTTCCACTTTCAGAAAAATTACTACATCACATCCTCCGCCATAAAAACGGTATATGACAATGCGTATGTATATTTTAATATGCCATATGATAATAATAATATGAACAGAATTTAAACTACGGCCCAGGGCTATCACTTCCCTATTTCACTTACCGGTATGTCATGAGAATAATGAAAAAATGCCAAAATTGTTCAGTCCAAAACTGATGACTACTCTAGTCTTAGACTACTAATTCAAAATATTTATTATTATTATTATCATTTATTATTATTATTATTATTATTATTATTATTATTATTATTATTATTATTATTATTATTATTATTATTATTATTATTATTATTATTATTATTATTATTATTATTATTATTATTATTATTATTATTATTATTATATTTTTTTGTAGATTACGTCTTGGAGAACCCAGTTAAGGGGTATGGTAAGACAAGTCAGATTAACAATTATACAATCTTATACACAATCTTATAACATTACTATATCAATTAGTTGTGGTGAGGCTTCATTTTCATGTGAAAGGAACTCTTGTACACTATAAAAAGCTTTATCAGCTATATATTTTTTTAAATATTTCTATATTTGTCAGACTCTTTAAAAACTGCAGTAGCTTGTTGTAGATTTTCCTTACAATATAAATAGGATTTTGTTTGAATTAGCTACTTTCGTGACTCAACAAGTGATAATCTCCTCGGCTTCTTGTATTATAATCCTGTATGTGAAGATTTTGTTTAATCTTTTTTTCATATTATATAATACTTTTGTAAGTAGTGTGAATATTATGTGTGTTTGAATTTTTAAATGAACTTTTCATAACACTCTTTTTTACATAATATAAAGTAGCTTCATATACATGATATAAGCAGGATAGCCTACAATTAATAGTCCAAGTCTCTTGAACAACGGCCCACATGAATCTAATCTATTTTACTCTTTCCATACAACTAACAGCTTTTTTTTATCTTTTGCGGTTTGCTATTACTAGAAAAGCAATTCCAGTAGTCTCAGGTTCACAACCACCATTATAGAGGTCTGACTTTTATCGCCAATGAACTTGTGATGAGCTGGATCGAGTAGCCAATCACCCGCTGAGTTGCTGCCTACCAGGCTGCTTATTATGTCTACTCCACTTCAACCGATATTAAGCGCCCTCCTTCGTTATTAGCGAGATTTGACATAGCGTTACGCTATTTTTTATCAACATCAACCACTATATAACACCGCTTGTTCTGTAGATCTGACATGCTCCGAAAATTTGAATTAAACATAAATTTAACGAACGAGAGCAAAAAAGCTTAGTTTTGCAGAAAATCTAATATTTTTGTCTCCTGTAACAATATGATGTCTGTCTCTGTCTGACTATTATTCTGTCTCTTGTTATAAGTAAATGAGTATATTTTTTGAATAATGAAATGAAGGGAAATTCATGGAATAAAATGTATCTAATATGATGAACGTCTTCATGATGTTTGCTGTTGATGAAACAAAGAATTGAAAAAGAAGATATTGTGGAAGAAGGAGGAGAGGAAGAAGAAGAATAAAATGAAATATGAGGAGGAGTGAAGGAGAAGGAGGAGAAGGAGGAGAAGAAGGAGGAGGAGAATGAGGAGAAGGAGGAGAAGGAGGAGAAGGAGGAGAAGAAGGAGGAGGAGAAGGAGGAGAAGGAGGAGAAGAAGGAGGAGGAGGAGAAGGAGGAGAAGGAGGAGAAGGAGGAGAAGGGGGAGAAGAAGGAGAAGGAGGAGAAGGAGGAGAAGGAGGAGAAGGAGGAGGAGAAGGGGGATAAGGAGAATGAGGAGGAGAAGGAGGAGAAGGAGGAGAAGGGGGAGAAGGAGGAGAAGGAGGATAAGGAGGAGAAGGAGGAGAAGGGGGAGAAGGAGGAGAAGGAGGATAAGGAGGAGAAGGAGGAGAAGGAGGAGAAGGAGGAGAAGGAGAAGGAGGAGGGGGATATGAGAATGAAGAGGAGAAGGAGGAGAAGGAGGAGAAGGAGGAGGAGGAGGAGAAGGAGGAGAAGGAGGAGGAGAAGGGGGATAAGGAGGAGAAGGAGGAGAAGGAGGAGAAGGAGGAGAAGGAGGAGAAGGAGGAGAAGGAGGAGGAATAGGAGGAGGAGAAGGAAGAGGATTAGGAGGTGGAGGAGGAGGAGGATGAGGAGGATGAGGAAGATGAGGAGGTGGATTAGGAGGAAAAGGAGAATGACGAGAAGGACGAGGAGGAGGATTAGGAGGAGGAGGAGAAGGAGGAGGATTAGGAGGAGGAGGAGAAGGAGGAGGATTAGGAGGAGGAGGAGGAGGAGAAGGAGTAGAAGGAGGAGAAGGAGGAGAAGGAGTAGAAGGAGGAGAAGGAGGAGAAGGATGAGAAGGAGGAGAAGGAGGAGGAATAGGAGGAGGAGAAGGAAGAGGATTAGGAGGTGGAGGAGGAGGGGGATGAGGAGGATGAGGAAGATGAGGAGGTGGATTAGGAGGAAAAGGAGAATGACGAGAAGGACGAGGACGAGGATTAGGAGGAGGAGGAGAAGGAGGAGGATTAGGAGGAGGAGGAGGAGGAGAAGGAGGAGGATTAGGTTGAGGAAGAGGAGAAGGAGGAGGAAGAAGAGTAGTACGATAAGAGGTAATCGAGGGAGGCGGAGGGGAGAAGGAAAATGAGGAAAACAAGATAAGTTAAAAGTCGTGAAATAGAAAAAGAAGAAAAAGATGATGATAGAAATTATGAAGAAGTGAACGAATATTGATAAAATTTTTATGGAAGTCAAGGTCTACACAGGACCGTAGAGCTACAGTAAGAAGAAGATGAAATAGGAGGAAGAGGACGAGAAGTAGGACATGAGGGGGAAGATAAGGAGGAAGAGGAAGACAAGAAAATAAACATGACAAAAAAAAGGGTAATGATGATGATGATGATGAAAATTGTGAAGAAAAGGAAGAGTAATAATACATTTTCATGGAATTTTCTATGGCCATACAGGACTGTAGAGCTACAGAAAGAAGAAGGAAACGAACATGAAGGATGAGAGGATGATTGAGAAGAAGAAGGACTAGTAGAAGAAGAAGGACTAGTAGAAGAAGAAGAAGAAGGATAAGGATAAGAAGGAGATGGAAGAGAAAAAAGTAAAAGAAAGAAGAGAATGAAATTCGTAAATAGGTTAAAGAAGATAACGAGATATATAGGTTCGTAGATAGGTTAAAGAAGAAGTAAATAGGTTTAAGAAAAAGAAGAGAATTAATTTCGTAATAGGTTCTAGAAATCTAGATTCAATTGAATTAGGCAGCCAGCTAGTAAATATATTTTAATGTAAAATATATTATCAAGTCTACAGTTTGAGTCACAGCCGCTGTCCTCTGTTTGTCGATAACAACAATCGCACTAAATCTCGAGACCTTCCAAAATTGGCGTGAAAGTTGTCCAGTCGATTCTCAAATAAATGTCGATCTCCAGCTATCGATTTTTAGCCTTTTAAGGCACCACTCTACTGCTTGACAAACACACTCTCAGTCCTATCTGTTCGACTTGTTGATTGGTCCGCTATGCACAGTCTCAATGTATCACGTCCCATGACTTGACCCGGAATTATAGCATTAATCCATTTTTATCCTCGTTTATCATGTCCAAAATAATACTTTGATATTATTATAATAAGCAAATGTTGTCACTTCTCATTATATTTAAGCCGACTGCTCTAGGAAATACACCAACATTTTCGATATCTATAATCTATACACAAACATTTTCGATATCTATAATCTATGACATTTTAGAATCATAACTCATATTGGTCACAAATGTTCACGACTAGAACTTAGCCTAAGTGAACTTGATAGTCTCAATATTTGACATTCAAAGTTCATTTCGGGAAAAATTTCCTGTCATAACTTTTATGTGACCTCTAGTTCATTTATATCACGTCGTTCAATATGTAAAATTAATTGATGGCAAACTTCTCCCATATCTTTTATGTTCCACATTGAGATTGATATGATAAAACCTACCGTAAAAATAACATAAAACGAAATATCGTATAATACTATAAAAAACTACATATTCACAATTATTTTTAGACCATTCCCTCCAACCAGATTTTCTTATGATCAACAAAACTAAAAGTTGATACTCTATATCGCTTAATCAAATATTCCCCCTCCCCCTCCTAACACTTAGACCTCGTTACTTGAATATCAAACGCATATCATAGCAACCAATCATAATATCACAGTGATATATTTCCGTGTATAAAGAGCTGTACAAGTGGAATCTCTGATATTTCAAACTGGATCCAGTTTATAATCGCTGTCAGATTTCTGACTTGTTTAAAAAATTGCCTCGTAAAATAATCTGTCTGCAGAAATTTGATACAATAGACAACAGTGTTGATAGATAAATGAGCTGGCAATACACCTAGAGTCAAAATATATAAATATAAAGAACCAATATTCATAGGGTAGATTTGGGGTGAATATAGATATGTAGAGGCAATATCCAAGGGCAAGCGTTGAAAAACTGATGGGTAAATGATATTAGGTTGAGTTTGTCACCGTCTAAGATATTATCTTGGGGTCTTGGAGCATCATGTATGACATTTACAAAATGCTTTACATTTGATAGTGATTTTAATAAATGTATAGCATACATCATATTATATATCTCAGTAATAGTGATAGTGGACAGCAATAGTTGTAAAATTGATAAAATGATAATCGTGTTGAATTACACGGTACGTATTCTTTACGGAACTTATACGGTGCGTTCCGGTACCGATACGATAAGGAACCGGCGTACTGGAAAACGAGACGTATTAATAAAAATAATAATTTCTGAAACCGACGTATTCCTGGAACTGGTTTTTCAGTTGAGTCATGTAATAAGAAATTTAAACGTATTAGATCGCAATCACTATTATTTCAGCTTGTAAATGTCTTCAGTAAAACCAACTTAATTTATAGGCAGCGCTGTGAGATAAAACGAACAAAAAATAGAATTTAAATAAGTTATTGCAATGAGAACGTAGGGTAGACATGTAAAGAAAATCAAGGAAATCACAGTGATCTCTTGAATTAGTATTAAATAAGTATTAAATTTCATATTGAGTTTTTTATATTTTCAGATTAATTATTCAATTCATATAGCCTACTCATACAGGCTACTATTGTCACTTCCATTATTTTTGTTTTCGTTTCTATCATGTTGATTTGCAATCAAATTTTTCTTTTACTTGCTATATTTTTCACTTTCAACTTACCGATACATTACTTAGTTCCTCCCCACACAGCACAATAAACCTGTTCCAACCTTGTTTCAAGCCTAAAACAATAAGCTTACAAGCTTAACTTTAGCTTGGGTAAACAAGCTTTTAAGCTTAAAAATAGCTTGTTTTAAGCTTCGAAGTTACCACTTTCTCAACTTGTTCTAAGTTTGAGGTTACAAGCTTAAAACTAACTTACAATACCAGGCTAATAACAAGCTTGTTTAAGCTAGGCTAAAGTAAGTTTAAAGTAAACTTGCATTATCAAGTTATTAACTGACTTACAATACCAGGCTAAAAACAAGCTCATTAGAACTAGTCTAAAGTAAGCTTAAAGTAAACTTACATTCCCAAGTTATTAATAGGCTTTTAGGTAGCTGATTGAACTTAATCAACAAAAATCCACAAAATAACAATAGTTGAAACACTGCTGTTGAATAACAACAATATTGAAATTGGAGAGCAACATTTAAAAAGCACTATAATTTCCTGGACAGAACTATAGTATTTTGAATTTTTTAAAATAAAGTATATAGGTATTATATGATAAAATTAACAGGTTTGATTGCCAAATCACTTGTAAAACAATGTATATAGTTTTCATAGTTAGTAGGGGTTGGGGATAAATTATATGTACAAAGAAGGAATCTTCATAAAATAATTTTAATGTATACAACACACACAGCAGTGTTTATTCTGAAGTAGCTGCTTGAGGGTTTTCTTCTACAAAGGCCCTGAAAAAAAGAATCACAATTAAAATGGAGGAAGTAGGTTGATAGGGCAAATGTCATGAATGCACATATATGTGCAAACAGTTCTGGCAAAAGTGATGGCATTTAGAGCCATTATATATTTTAATTGACAGTGATCATCCAAATGCTACAGCTTAATTTAAACCAAATTGTCACTTAAATCAGTGATAGGTGGCAATCATAATATGGCTGAAGTAGCTCACTCTAGATGTGTAGCACAAATACAAAAATATGTGCTGGCAGTGTACTCATTTCTCAATATGGTAATAATATTTTTGTCATACTCATACATATTCACCACTTTACCAAGCATTGAATCGAGCCAGTAAACAACTGTTTACAGAAAGAACAGCAGATTTTCATTACTGCATCCTTTTTCAGTGTGTTAATGGATATTACCATAGTCCAGCTGATTCAGAATTTGGAAACAGCTGATCTCAGATAAATTCGTAGTATTAGACTACTGTGGTGGATTTTGAGGTTATGTTTAATGATGTTTCTTGTACTTGCTCAAATTTTATTATTTTTATATTTCAGTTTTTATATTGACTAGTATGATGAAAAATATCATTTGTAACTCGTCTGGGAAGATGTTTACCATACTTGTATGATAATATACTGCACTTGACTTCATCTCATGCATTAACTTATCATACTTGCATGGTAAACTCCATTTCCCACACTTGTAGTGTAATATACTATCTTTTTTTTGTCAGCTGATGTCACTTATTATTACCGCACACTGTGTGGTAAAGATCATCAAATGATTATTACCATACACTTATGGGTGGCTACTTGCTAATAATTCACTGATAAAACATTTGACCAAAAGCTAGATCAGCTGATCTAAGATCATTATTGCCCATTTCACCTGGAGTTGCTGTGTTTAACATATATAAAACATCTGGTAAGGTGATTAATATACTCTTAAGATAATTCTGCACTCAACTTCATCTTGCGCATAAACTATCATACTCATACAGTAAACACCATCTTACCACCCTTGTTATGTAATATATTAAACCTATGTAATGTAATATATACATTTTATAATAAAAACTTGAAAAACACTTCTAAGTGGAAATTATGACACATTATGATGTGAAGGCCGTTTCACACTGATGTTAAGAGCATTGTCAGATGACTCACAGTATACTCAGAGTGTACTGTGGGTCATCTGACGATGCTCTTAACACCAGAGTGAAATGGCTGTCATGCCATAAAATGAGTCATAATTTCCACTTAAGTGTTTTCTAAGTTTTTATTATATATTAGTGGAAACAAGATGGATCTTCAACATCATATACACTTTAATTCATTATCATGGACACTTATGAAAAAAAATGTATTTCTGAAAGGAAAGAACTATGACGCAATTTGGAGGATAAATAATAAAAATAACTTAAATAAGTATTCTTACTTTTTGGGGATCCTTGAGTTGGCTTGCTGCAACCAGTGACACATGTAGACCTTCAAATCTTGGTCAGTAGATGAAGGGTGAATTTTCTTCACAGCAACTGTAAAATAATAGTGTTTTTGTCATTTCAGTGACATGAAACTACTGACAATAGATCACTTTAGGAAACGTTGTTTAAACGCCTCAACAAGTCAGGGTGTACCATCAATTGAAATTGATGAAATCAATGAATCCACGTGGTCAAGTTAACTTTGAAATGGGAACTCCAAACAGGTGTATCTTAACCCAAGTATGAGTGAAGGATGGGTGATGCCTTGTGTAGCTTTTTTACTGACAAAGGCCAGCTGATTCATATGTCAGGATCATTGCTGGACATATGCATGTCAGGATCATTAATTGATGGACATATGCATTTTAAGATAACTGAATCTGAAAATTAGGCCTAGTGCATATTAAAAATGTATGTAAGGTTGATCTTTGCATTGCCTTATATTAATCTGACTCTGAATTTTGAATTAGAAAGACAAAATAAATGTTAATGTAGTTAGTTACATGAAAAACTTTTATGGGTTATGAAAAACATATTTTGCTGTTTGTTAGGTGAGATGTTTTTTGTTGGAACTAGTGTCTCAGGCTAATTGTTGTTCTGAATGCAGTGTTAAATAAAGATTCTTGAAAAATATGTGCTACTTTGTGTTGCATCAAGTCAAAAGTCCTGTAGATTTTGAATATGTGTTTTTTTGTTGAAATATTTGTATGACAAATCTGTTTTGGTTTTCATTTTATTTAGGATTCTGTCTATCATATTAGTGTTGTATCCGTTTTCTTGAGCTAAGTATTTGATCATATTAATTTCTTCTTGGTGGTCGGTCAGCTTGTGATAGTGGATCATTTAAGAGTCTACAGATCATGGAGTTAAAAGCAGCAAGTTTGTGTTGATGTGGATGGTTGGATGAGTTGTGAATGAGTGTGTCTGTGAGAATTGGTTTCCTGTAGATTTTGAATTTGTGCATGTTATTTAGTTTTGTGATAGTGAGGTCTAAGAAGTTCAACGTGTATTCTAATTCATATTCTGCATTGAATTGTAGGTTTCTATGGGGTTTGTTAGGTAGTTTTATTTGCATTCTAGCATAAGTAGGTATAAGGTTTAGTTTGAAGCAAGTTTTGTTAATGTGTGAGGCCAATGTCCCAACCTTCAAACAAGCTTCCTGCTATATTTATTCAATCTTCAACAATCTTTCTATCAGCAGTGGAACTGTCAGTGATAGGTAGGTTGGAATGTAGATTCCAAATATTTTAGACAGAACATTTAAAAAAACCTACCATTAATAACTTTGCAGAGCTGCGTGGTCTTGAAGGCTATTTTCTTGGTCTTTGCCCTGTCCTTTGCTGCCACACCTGAATAAGACAATTTGTTTGCGACTGCGTAGCTTAGACACCGTCTTAAGCAATTATAAGTCATTGTCTTAGCATCTCTCCCTCCCACCGACATGAGTACTTTCAGCTGAAAAATAAATACTTTATGTGACAAAAAATTGTAATTTGCATATAAAATATAGATATTAAATTTGTAATCTACGTTATTACAGCAAAAAAGTATTAGCATTTGATTATTACGAATAAATTATTTAATTCAGCAAATAATATTAAGTTATTAATATAGGCATAGACAGTGCTGTTTATGTAACAATATAGGTTCAGGTACGCAATGTTCCGGGGGGTCTGAGGGATATTCAGAAGGGGCCGCCCCTGGGAAAACTTTTAAATTGATAAGATAAGAGTACAAAGATTATTTGTCTGAGACAGTTTGAAATTTTTTACTCATATCAAACTTGTGGTTCCTTAAAAGTTATGTCTGCTTTTACTGGAAAAAACTGTATTTGCTAACTAACTGGCCTGCTGTAGAAATTTAATCTTGTAAAGATTTCAAGGGCGTATTATAAAAAGCGCACAAAAACCTAGTTTACATGTTTTATTGCATAATTTTCCAAATAACAGTTTGTTACAAAAATGGAAAGTAAGGTAATCAGTGTGAGTTTTTAGATGGCTATCTACAAGAAAAAGCAATAAATTTGATAAACTTAGGTACAGTCTCGCGCCAAGTAGACACAGATAGTTGCTAGTTCTACATCGCTTCAATCGCATAATGGCTCACCTAAAGTTACAAAATATATATATTTTTTGTTTTTTGTCCCAAGAGGTACCGGTACGGCATTCTGTCACTAAAACAGCACTGGGCTCTGGGCATAGATGCTATTTTAGAAATATGCTTGCGCAAAGGACGAATTCGTTTCATTAAGTCAAATTCTCATTCAGTCAAAACAAGAAATACTATCTATCAGATCGAAAACTGTTCATTTTTGCTGTTGCACAGTGCCAAACTTAGTCTGCAGGCAATAAATTTAAGCTGGATCTCCTAGACTTCTGGCAAAGCTAATAATATGCAAAATAAATAATAGATTGAGGCCTTTGCCTACCTAGAAGTTTACACTGCTTTAGCTTAAAGCCTAGTAAGTGATGACTTCACTACTACACAAAACAATGGGAGAAAGTTAGGTTTCTGAAATAAAATAAAATAAAGTAGGGTAGGTAACACCTTATTGTAGACTAATCATTGAAAAAAAAAACTGAAATAGAAAAAAACTGACATTGATGATCTAGGAACACGCCTCTGAAAACGGATCTCTAATATTCAAAAGCCTACAGAGTAAGTAAATTTTACTTATTCTTAATGAATATTTGACTGCAAGTCGTTGAATTCACATAACAAGTTAATATTAACAACGCAGTTCGTCATGGAACAAGAAATCCAGGAATCTAATCATTGATTTGTTTTTTTCTGTATTGTTTAAATGGCATCAAAAATCGTATTGAATCATAGTCTAAGGATGCTGCTAATATGGAATTATAAGAGTCAGTAAGACTCTTTATTTTCACCGTTAATACATGATGCACAATGGTTTTGTCCTTACCTAAAATTAATATTATGTGCATATGCACGTATACTTGCAAAATACATGAATAGTGCTCAGTAAACACTTACCTTGGATCTTGATGTTCAACTAAAACTCTGCTCAAGTGGGCAAACAATTGGAATATTAAAATTAAATAACTTGAATAGATTGCTGAAAGATTGCAAATTGCTGCGTGAGGCGGTGATCCAGTAATGGCAATTGGCAATCAATGGCGGACCTATGAAATAACAACGATGTTGACGAGATCACGCTACACGCTACTAGCAAAGCTAGTGCACAAAAAAGAAACTTTATGAGTTGCGCGCGCATCAAACGCACCTCCACTATTATGCCGTGAAACCCAAGTTATTAATAAGCTTGGGAATACCAGCTTGTATTATACAGCTTGATTTGAGCTTGGAAATAACTTGGATCGCCAAACTTGCTTGACAGTGTTAAAACCAAGTAAAATACAAACTTAGTTTAAGCTTATGTGCTGTGTGGGTCCTATTGGTAGAACCCATGGGTGCCTTATCGTTTACCGGTAAATGGAATTTTACTGGAAATTAGGGCGTCTGATTGGTCTATTCAAATTGTTTAACGTCTTTGAATTTTTATAAACCAATCAAATTTCTCGGTTTCCGGTAAAATTCCATTAACGGTAAACTGTACGTAAGACACCCATTAGTTTTACCAATGGGAGGAGCTAACTAAGGTACCGGTAAGTCGAAAGTGAGGAAATAGCAAGTAAACGAAAAAGTAGATGGCGAATCAACACGATAGAAACGAAAAAAAATAATTAAAGTGGACATATGAATGAAATAATTAATCTAGAAATTGAAAAAAATGATTATGATATAAATTAAAATACCCAAGAACTCAACCAATGTGAGAGGTCTCAATCAACAGCCAATGGCATTACTGCTTTTTCAGCGTAGCTCAGCCACCATTTTGAAATCCAAAAAAGACCTCCATTTTGTCATCTAATATATTGTAGGGTATTAAAATATAGCTGTTTTGGAATAATTGTGCAACATTGATAGTTTGGTTTCTACTTTTTTTTGTAGATTACGTATTGGAGACTCCAGTTAAGGAGTATAAGAAATGTGGACTGAGGCTTGGCGATCTGTAGTAGTAAGAAATAGAGAGTTAGTCTCTGATCCAAATAGGAGAGTGAATGGTTTTGAGATGCCCCGTCAGGTGTGGGTGCGTCTTAACCGTTTCAGAACTGGACAGGGAAGATGCCAGAAAAATATGTATCGGTGGGGTTTGGCTGACTCTCCTCTCTGTGATTGTGGTCAAGAGCAAACAATGGACCACATTATTGATTCATGCCCATTGACAAGACTCCCAGGAGGGCTACAAAAACTTCATGTAGCAGATAACGTGGCCATACACTGGCTAATTAATTTAGATCTAACAATATAACTTCGCTTCCTTTATGCTGCTACTCAATTCCATACAAGTATATATATATATAGGAGTATAAGACAAGTCAGATTAATAATAATTATTATACTATCTTATACACTAGTTACCATAATTACTATATTAATTAGTTGAGGTGAAGCTTAATTATGATGAGAAAGGAACTCTTGTACACTATAAAAAGCTTCATCAACTAAATAGTTTTTCAATTGCTTTTTAAAAATATTTCTATATTTTCAAGACTCTTCAATAACTTCGGTAGCTTTTTGTAGAATCCCCTACCAATATAACTAGGTTTTTGTTTGAATAAACTACTATTGTTCCTCGCCAAGTGATAATCTCCTCGGCTTCTTGTATTATAATCGTGTACGTCAAGATTTTGGTTAATATCACTCTTTTTACATATAAAGTAGCTTCATACACATATAAGCAGGGTACAGTTAGGAGACCAAGTCTCTTGAACAACGGCCTACATGAATCCAATCTTATTGTAGAGAAAAATAGGCCTACACTGTTCTCTGATGTAAAATCACTTCCTGGTGGTTCGGAACCCACCTAAAACTGTAGGTCCAACTCATCAATCACCATCATCCACGCACAGGTCTCAGACCTATGTGGGCTTCATCCTCAAAAAAAAAAAATGTCCTTGGTTAGAGAAATCTAGTCCTAATTTATAATGTAACGAGAAAATAAATAAATGGCAAACTTGGAAAAGTCTAGTACCTAAAATGAATACAAAAAGTATCCTATTCCTATATAAATGATATTATTTATATTTAAATAATATTTGATATCTTTATATCGAAAAATAATAAACAACTATTTTCTCCTGATCTTAGCCTGGATTTCACCCATGAAACAACAATCGACTATCGATGATGCTCTCAACAAACTACAGGTGGAATAATGCTTATAACGGCTGGCTTAGGTTTCATTCGCCTTTGTCGGTGGATAGATGACAAAGAAGAAAGATAGATAGATAGACGAAGAGAGAATGAAAGAGAAAAAAGAAAAAAGTGAGTAAGAAAACAGTATAATGTGGGCGTACCACAAATTGGAGCCTCAGTGGTTACCGGCTACTACTTGTATTTATGGTTAGCATAACACATAACTTGTTTTCAACATAGGTGGACCTGACTCTCTCTCATACTCATTCTCTCTTTATTTCTCTCTTTCCTTATTCTATCGCTGCTCCTCTCTATTCATTGCTGTTGGAAGCTACCAACTGTACCTTAATCTTCTTCAGTTAAGGAAGATTCCACCTCCTTAAACCCGCCCTGGTTACATTGTTCGATTATTGTATCACTTAGAAACAAATACTGGAGAATTTATTTCACCACCTTACAAAGCATTTAGTTTCAATGTAATCACGTAGTGAGCTTCTTGATACTTATCTGCCTACTTGTAGAACATTACAAAAATAATTTAAAGTAGAAAGTATTAAAGGGAAATGATGTGTGTGATGTTTTTTCATGAAGAAATACTAGATGAAAAATCCAATATCAAAACTGACTCTGTATTTTTATTGAAATATTATTTTCACTCACTTGTACTGGTGATGCTGGAGGGATGCATTTCACTTCTGAGAAGAAGCTAGATTTATTAGCTAATATTTTAATAGAAATGGAATGTCAGTTTTGATATAAGATTGGAAATGATGTTATGATAAGCTCATGAAAGGAGACCATATATTACGAGCAGGTTATTGAAGATAATGTTGGGATTACATATACTTTTGGATTACCAAGGGCTTAGGGTCAAGGGCTGTACTCTGCAGTTGTTATACAGTAGTAGAAAGTATTTCTAACATTAGTACGGTATTCAATTTATGTTTGAAATGCTATTATGAAGCGAGAGACAAGTTACCCATAGGAGCAGTATAATTATTTCAAATTGAATGTTAGTTGATGGTGGTTAGTTTTAAGGAAGGTGCTGCCAAGTCAACACCAGGTATGCGATTCGGCAATGAAGATTTCTTAAGAGAATTTTTAAGATTCAAAATTAAACCTTGGAATAATTTTTTTTTTTGATGAATTAGACTACAGATGTTTTTAATCGGTCGTTAATTAATTTCTCCTACATTTACCCAACAAAGTGGCTATGCACTCATTACAGTGGGCAAAACAGCTGATTCCTGCACTCTTTTACTTTGCTTCGTTCATTTTAATTTTTTTCACTCTAATTGTGTCAACTGTAGAAAAATTTAATGTGTAACTCATGCTGAAAGTATCTTTGCTGTACTCGAGAAACTATTCCGCACTCGCCTGTAGCTCGAGAATAAGGCATTTCTCTTGCGCAATAGTTACACAAATAACTATTATTCGAATATTTTATGTAGAGATCAAATTAATTGAGGCATTTATCAGCATATTACACTCGAAAATCGAGTGAAGTACAGATAACACTTAACCGACTATTAGCACTAATGTTGGATCCACGAGGCTCGAAATGGCTCAGTATATAAAAAATTCATATTTTAATTTATTTTTCTACAAAGACGCTACTTTTCAATAATATTGAAAGCGACACTTGCAGTTTGTCAATGTAGAACAGTTTCCAAGATTTATATCACTCATGTTTTGTTGAAATTAACCCATATTTCATTCAATTACAACATTCTAGGAGAAACAAAAACTCTTTACAACTGAACAGATCATGCACTATCACTAGTAATTATTCTAACAAATGTTTCCCCACATGCGAGAGCTGCTGGTATGATTGACTTTTTAAGAAAAAAAGCGATACAGAAAGATAAATTTCACTTCGAACATTTACGCGCGTTTGCCAAGGCGGGAAAATTTTTCTGTTCTTTCAGCGTCAAAAAGGCCGGTTTTGTGAACCGCATTTCCTGTCACACGACAATAAACGCGGTGGTTCGATTACTATTGGGTCAAGTGTGTTCTTTTATGCATATTGAGCTTTTCAGATGCGTTTTTCGTCATTGAGCGTTTTAAAGATCAAGCGGTAGGTAATTAAAACACGCTAGTTGAATACAGCCACAGAAAAACTCAAATGCGTTGAAACTAAATGGCAAGTTGTTTGCCCGGTTTTATAAAAACGGGCGTTTTGTGTCGCTCGAGTCCAGCCCGGAACCAGATCAAAGGAAGATGATCGAGTTTGTCTCACGGCCGTCTCAATCAAAATCAATATTTTTAGAAATTTCGAATATTTGATGTTTTTAAAATTCTAATCGTACTTATCATAATTATTCACTTGAGTAAATATAATTTTGAAATTTTCTTTGATAAGAAAAATATTACACTTTTTATTGGCCTCTGAATTTCAACAGCTTCATACAATCTCTAACACGCGTTTTCTATCGCGTGACCGAATGTCACCGCATTTATTATCGCGCGACAGGAAACGCGTTACATAAAACTCATGGTGTTTCAGATGACGCGCGTCGTTCAACGCGTTGTATAAATGGATCCTTGTAACTCAGATCTGGTGAAATTTGTATTCTACCTAACTTCTTGAGCATGCGCACAAGAAATGCTCTGATTGGAATCGTTTTAATGAGAAAAGATTTGTCCTGTAATTGGAGTACATATGGAATGACACAGACGCCCTGACAACATTCTTATTATCCACGCCCTCAAGTCTAACCTAACCTAACATAACCCAACCTAGCCAGCCTTCGTTCTTGACAACCAAATAAATCAGTTTCTACTCGATTTCAGAACAGTGTTATCACTCCTATTAAACCAGAGCATTGGTGTTTTAGTAGGTCTACAACGACCATATCTTATCAGCTATTTTATATGGCTTTCAAATGAAGTAATATCAACTAACAACTCTCCATTATCAGCTAAGATCTTAAGCTGTTTGGTTTTAGGAATTCCAATGAAAGTAAAGAAAAACTGACTACAACTGGTTCAAACGTGTGTTGGATATTGACTGGAAGTAGTTTTATTAGTCCATATAAA
The DNA here is from genome assembly GCA_948455865.1 of Conomelus anceps. Lineage (NCBI taxonomy): Eukaryota > Metazoa > Arthropoda > Insecta > Hemiptera > Delphacidae > Conomelus > Conomelus anceps. The sequence goes on along the minus strand of OX418226.1, from coordinate 12,320,498 downwards.
GTAACGATAAAACTGTTAATAGCCCTCGTTCAAGGGAATAATAACTATTCATTTGCAAGTACAACTATCCAGGCATGTACTACAACGTCAGATCTTTCGGATATTACAGCGATAATGCCTGAATTACAATGAAATTGTTGAAGTACCTCCACTCTAAGTGTACAGAGACAGGCCTATTTGGTGACAGGATCGTTTTTCATTGCAACTTTTTCAATCGGGTTGTGTGTGTATTACTACAAAGTTGTATTTCATTATTGTTGACAATATTATTTTAATCTTTTCAATTCTTGGAATAACTCTAGTTGAAATAGAAGCACCTTGCACTGTGTTGATACTATGTAATAAACCTCTTGGATCGAATTTTTATTGGAAGATATCGAGGATGATGGAGGATAATTTGCGAATAAAGAAGTTCAAAAAGAAGACTTAGGATGAAGAAAATAAAGTTAGTGCAATCTGTAAAAAAGGATGAAGAAAATAAAGATAGTGATGATCTGTGAGGATTACAAAGACGTTGATAGCTAAGGCCTGTTACTGTTGCATAACACTAATTCACAAACAATCCTTATTATTATATTGCAATTCACTTTATAATAATTCTAATTATCTGAATTATTTACATAGAAATTTACTTTAGAATCTAGGCTATCAGAATAAAGACATCAATAAGGGATTGCAGTTACTATAAATAGAAGTATTTTACTAATAAAACTAGTTTGTGAACTGGTCATTTGGTGATAAATTTATATCTTTTGAAGTTTCCCTTCTACAATCACTTCTTTGCCATCACGTTCTTGAGCTCTTGCCCTATTTCACCTAATTCATCGCCTCCTTCTCTTCCTTCTCTTCCTTCTCCTCCTTCTCCCCCTTCACCACCTTCTCCTCATTCTCCTCCTTCTCCTGGTTTACCTTCTTTCTTCTCCTTCTCCTCCTCCTTCTCCTCCTTCTCCTCCTTCTCCTCCTTCTCCTCCTTCTCCTCCTTCTCCTCCTTCTCCTCCTTCTCCTCCTTCTCCTCCTTCTCCTCCTTCTCCTCCTTCTCCTCCTTCTCCTCCTTCTCCTCCTTCTCCTCCTTCTCCTCCTTCTCCTCCTTCTCCTCCTTCTCCTCCTTCTCCTCCTTCTCCTCCTTCTCCTCCTTCTCCTCCTTCTCCTCCTTCTCCTCCTTCTCCTCCTTCTCCTCCTTCTCCTCCTTCTCCTCCTTCTCCTCCTTCTCCTCCTACTCCTCCTTCTCCTCCTTCTCCTCCTTCTCCTCCTACTCCTCCTTCTCCTCCTTCTCCTCCTTCTCCTCCTTCTCCTCCTTCTCCTCCTTCTCCTCCTTCTCCTCCTTCTCCTCCTTCTCCTCCTTCTCCTCCTTCTCCTCCTTCTCCTCCTTCTCCTCCTTCTCCTCCTTCTCCTCCTTCTCCTCCTTCTCCTCCTTCTCCTCCTTCTCCTCCTTTTCCTCCTTTTCCTCCTTCTCCTCCTTCTCCTCCTTCTCCTCCTTCTCCTCCTTCTCCTCCTTCTCCTCCTTCTCCTCCTTCTCCTCCTTCTCCTCCTTCTCCTCCTTCTCCTCCTTCTCCTCCTTCTCCTCCTTCTCCTCCTTCTCCTACTTCTCTTCCTTTTCCTTCTCCTCCTTCTCCTCCTTCTCCTCCTTCACTTCCTTTCCTCCTTTCTCTTCCCTCTTCCTTCTTCTTCCCTCTCTTCACCATTACAACATAGTCTCGAAATTCTTCACATTTTCTTGTTATTGTACGTACAATACATTATTGATGTTGATTCAATCCAATCACGTCCTTACCATTTACCTTTTACTTCTGTTCTTCCTTCTTTGTCCTGCGCTTCTTCGTTATCTTCCTTCTTCCCTCTACCATCATTTCCCTCCATTTCTACATATATTCCCCTTGTTGACTATGAATTTGAATTTGAAAGACCGAGATAGGTCAGCAAATTGTTGCGATCTGTAATAAATGGACAGATATGTGGACTGTGGACATGATTGGGCGATTGTTTACCATAGAAGTATCATTCCCTTATTCTTTCTCCTCCTCCTCCACTACCTCTTACTTCTCCTCCCTATCCAACTTCTCTTTATCCTCATTCTCCTTCACCTCTTCCTTATCTTCTTCCTCCGTCATTGTACCATTGCTGATAGCCATTGTATCTAGCTGTCAATAAGTGATGGATTCTGATGGATATGTGATGGAGGCAGAAGATCGCTGATGGCATGGCTTAACAAGTGGATAGCTGATCTCTTTGGGAGTCCATTCACTGTCACCCATTTAAGTTACTAGTTATTGACTCGCTGCTTGCTGCGCCGACTGAAGAGTCTTCCTCGAGTCATGACCGATACAGCGAGTCAGTGACACAGTCTGTGTCTGTGTCTGTGTCAACACTTCTGTAGCCTTTCCTTCGTTCAATAGAACTTCATTTTTTAAGGTATTCATAGTAATAGTAATATATTTTTATTTCTTAAGACAAAATTTCAGTGAATCATCGTTGAAAAGAATCGTTGATTATTACTCAGCCCGTTCAAACAACACATTTATTGTAAGTTTACATGATATTGGGTTCAAATTAGTCATTATTTACAAATTTTAAGCTGCGCTTAATTCGGAACGATCCGAGCTGTGCTCGGATTAAGTGCTGAACGTTGTTTAATTATGAATAATTATTCAAAATTCTATATTTGTGATAAATTATAAATTTTATTTTAGATATCTGCTTCACCATAACTAACCTGGTGGTTCAGAACCCACTTAAAAGTGTCTGTACACCATCTTTCACTACAGTGTGGTGGAATCACCTAAAAACCTGAATCACATCAATAAAAGTAATATTTATTTTTCATTTTATTATTAATATAATTTTCAATGCCTTTTTCTTATTTTATTCTACTCTATTTTATCCCACTCTATTTTATCCTGCTCTATTTTATCCTACTCTATTTTATTCTACTCTATTTTATACTACTTTATTTTATCCCACTCTATTTTATCCTACTCTATTTTATCCTACTCTATTTCATCCTACTCTATTCTATACTACTTTACTTTATCCCACTCTATTTTATCCTTCTCTATTTTATCATACTCTATTTTATTCTACTCTATTTTATACTACTTTATTTTATCCTACTCTATCTTATCCTATTCTATTTTATCCTACTCTATTTTATCCTACTCTATTTTATCCTATTCTTTTTCATTCAAATTCATTATTTTCACTATTTTAACCAGCTTTAGAGTCAGAAGAATTGAATTACTGTATTATCAAACTTTGAGAGAACATAATTCTTAATATTGTAGCTAGAATTTATTTACTAAAAACTTGAAAATTGACTTGACTCTTGACTCGACTGTTGTCGACTCTAGAGTCTGCTTGTTATGTCTTTATGGTAATTGGACTGATTATGATTCGGTACACGGCCGTCAATCCCTATTAGTACAATGCTAGTTACGTACACGTCTTTCTATTGATCTCCACTTGTTTATCGCTTTCATCATCGTTATTATCATCATCATCATCGCCGTCGTTGTCATCATCGTCATCGTCATCATCAGCATCTTCATCATCATCGTCATCATCATCATCATCATTATCAATAAGTTTAGCATTTTATCTCTTAAGCATTTAATCCCTTTTCCACGTCAGCTATTGAAGGGGTAATCTTATCCATCTTTTGTCACCCACCCGCTACGAACATTTACTTTATTTTTTTATTTTCGTGGTTCGAACTCCACTCAGTTTTTTCAATAGCTTTTCAAAAATTCATAAGAATTTGGTGATAGATTTCAATCATCATTAATATATTGGAGACATTACACGTACGAATAGAAAATCATATTGAAGAAATCAATCTCTAAATTGATGATGTTGAAGATCCATCTTGTTTCCAGTAATATATAACAAAAACTTAAAAAACACTTTTAAGTGGAAATTATAACTTACGTTATGGCGTGATGGCCGTTTCACTCTGTTGTCGAGAGCATCGTCAGACACTTAAAAAACACTCAAGTCGAAATTATAACTCACGTTATGGCGTGACGGCCGTTTCACTCTGTTGTCAAGAGCATCGTCAGACGACCCGCAGTACACACTATAGAGTACACTGTAGTACACTGAGAGCTCTACTACTGTAGAGTGTACTGTGGGTCGTCTGACGATGCTCTTGACAACAGAGTGAAACGGCCGTCACACCATAACGTGAGTTATAATTTCGACTTGTGTTTTTTAAGTTTTTATTATATTCTTAAATAGAGGTACAAATAAAAATGTTTCCTGAATAAAACCTTATCTTCATTATTATAGATACTTTTAATTTTTGAATAGATAATTCAGCATTTTTAAACAAATCTGAAATTACAATGGAAGCGATAAATAATTAATGAATTTGTTAGTTTTTGGAAGTTTAAAGGAGTTTTATACTGTATTTAGTTTAATGACATTGATGAATATTATTTTTCAAGATCTTTTCCATTCAATCCATCAGTTATTGGACATGTTCATATACCCGTGTTCATACACGGAAACAATATACCACTGTTATATTTTCAACTTTAGAAAACTTAATTAAAAGCCGTATTTATTAACGTTCCTTGAGTGACTCATGATACTAAATACTCTTGAAATGCATTTAGGATAGAGGCATTTCAAGGTTCCCTCGAGATAAAAGACACTGAAGGGACGTTCATAAATACGGACCCAAAACTCATTATCCAGATGCAATAATGGAAACAAACGCAGGCTTGGTGACGTGACGCAGGGTGACTTATTGTAAAACACATTAATGATGGGAACTTTATTCTCGCTTCAATTTGCGTAGCGTAATTCATTTCTATTGTTAACCGTTAATATCACCATAAACTCGACAAAACGGTAATTGGAATAATAACAAGCTGTGCTAATTCTAAGCAGAATTTATTTTACTGTGACACATGGATTGGGTTAAAGCCTTGAAGCATCTAAAATGCCATAAATCTATGGATGTGGAAAGGTGCACTTGTGCAAAATGTATTACAAGCGTAAACAGACACATGTGAGCAGTAAATAACATTCAAATGAGGAATCGCGGAGACTATCATGATGGCATTGGGTTCGCCTACACTTCATTCACTGCGTCACAAGAGGGAGTAACTGCGACACCACAGTGTATGGATGGTAACTACTTGTAGAATGTGTGACACCGTAACTGTGACATTGGCTGGCAGAACAATTGGTCAGCGCTCACACCCCGTGACACATCCAACTATCGCTTGAGGATTGGGAGAAGGAGAATAGAAAGAGGAAGGAGAAGAAGGAGAAGCAGGAGAGAAGTTTAAGAAGGAAACGAGGAGTTGAAAATGAATGAAGGGAAGAAGGTTTAGAAGAAGGCGCCGAATATAAAAAGGAGAGAGGAGGAGTTGAATAACAATAAGAGGAAGATGAAACAAAAGTTGAAAAGAAAAGAGGAGATAAGGGAATTGAGGAGAAAGAAGGAAGGAGTAATAATAAGAGTTGAAAATAAAAAAGAAGAGAAGAAGGAGAAAGATACAAGATTCAAAAGAAGGGGAAAATGAGTTGTAAAAATCCGAAAAAATAAGAAAAAAAAAAGAGGAATGGGGGACAAAAGAAAAGAAGAAGGAGAAGGAGGAGGAGGAGAAGGAGGAGAAGGAGGAGAAGGAGGAGAAGGAGGAGAAGGAGGAGAAGGAGGAGAAGGAGGAGAAGGAGGAGAAGGAGGAGAAGGAGGAGAAGGAGGAGAAGGAGGAGAAGGAGGAGAAGGAGGAGAAGGAGGAGAAGGAGGAGAAGGAGGAGAAGGAGGAGAAGGAGGAGAAGGAGGAGAAGGAGGAGAATAATGAAGAGGTGGTTAAGGAGAAGGAGGAAGCCAAAAATAAATGTAGAAAAAAATGGAAAGTAGAAGTCTTTTCATACCTATAAGAAACCCAATTTGGTGAAGAGAGAAAACGAAGAGGATAGGAGAAATTAAATGTTGGGAAATTTCTGTAATGTGCATAAAAATATAAGAAGAAAGAGGGGGTAATATGGGGGGGGGCAGAGAACGGGTCAAAAGAAACAGAGAGGGTAAGAAAAGAAGGAAAGAAAAAAATGAAATCAAAAAGAGGTGCAATTTCAGTAGGACAGAATGATGATTACGATGAAGTGGAGGGGAAGGAGGAAAAACGGATGATGATAGAGAGGAGAAATACGATTAGGAAGATGAAGAAAATGGAACAGGAAAAAAAAGAAAGAAAAGTAAAAAATGAGTAGAAATTGGAGATAAAGAAGAAGAGAAAAGAATATGAAGGAAAGGAGAAAAAAGAAGAGAATGGAGGAGATAAATATAAAGACAAAGTACAGAGAGAAAGGGGGAAGAAAAATGGTGAAGAAGAGGCTAGAAGAAGAAGAAGGAGAAGGAAAAAGTTAAATAGAATAAAAATAAAGATTATGAAAAGGAAGAAGATAGAGGTGGGAAAAGTAGGAGTAGAGAGAGAAAAGAAGAAGGAGAAGAAGAAGAAGAAGAAGAAGGAAAAATAAAAAAGAGTTAGAAAGGAAAGGAGAAAGAGAAGGAGTTGAGTGAGTAAGGCAGAAGAAGGAGAAGAAAAATGGCTGAGAAGTGACTAAAAGAAGTAGGGAAAAAAGAAGAATAGAAGAAGAAAAGAGAATATGAAAAAATGAAGGAAAAGTGAGAAAAAGTAGGAGTAGAGAAAGGAAAGAGATGTAAAACGGCGAAAAAGAAAAAGCTAGAAGAAGAAGAAGAAGAAGAAGAAGAAGAAGAAGAAGAAGAAGAAGAGGAAGAACAAGAGGGAGAAGAAGAAGAAGAACAAGAACAAGAAGAACAAGTACTAAAAGTAGCCTACTGTAGATAGGAAGTGGTTTGAGAAGTAACAAGTGGGAAGGACAATCAATAGGCCGCCCATCTCAATACGCGAGGTTGCAATATTTTAGCATGCGATTTCACGCGCGTTTCTCACGTCGTTTGAACGCATGCATTCGGCTGTAAATCAGCTATAAACCACTTTGGCAGCATTCTGAATAGAAGCTTGCATGTGCAGTCAGTCACTCCTTTCTCCTTCTTTTTAATATAAATGTAAATCGCAACTCTGCACTGGAGTTGCACCCACAGATGCAACAACCCAGATAGAATAGGATGCACTCTTATAATCCAGCACAAGTCTAGTCTCAATGCAGTTGCATGGCAATTAAGTGCATGTTCTCGCGCTGTCCCGTTTGATCTAGATCGTACTTTGTAGATTTCAATATTGTTTTTGTAATAATATTCTTGGTTGTCCACTGTCCACAAGGTAAGCTTCTGAGTCGATATATTATTCACCGTTTACCTGTTTGATGAGTGGTTTGAGTAGTAGAAAGAAGTACTAAATTTATATAGTTCGTAATTTGCAGAATTCAATATTGTTTTTGAAATAATATTCTTGGTTGTCCACAAGGTAAGCTTCTGAGTCGATATTTTATTCGCCATTTACCTGTTTGATGAATGTTTTGAGCAGTAGAAAGAAGTAGTAAATTTGTTCTGCGGTATTGAACATTCAAAGCTTATCAATTATAATTGAATTGTATCCATAATGAATAAAAATACTTAAAGTTGTCACAACCACATTTATTGAAAACAGTGAGAAACTAGTTTTGGTTGTTACGCCATTAGTAAAAAAAGTAAATTCGTATGGCTTTTCGTGGTGGGGAGACCCTTACAGGTAGTTCCACCTCGCCGCTTTTTTAACGACTGCTTTTTTTTATATGCAACCGGGACCGACGGCTTAACGTGTCCTCCGAAACACGGGAGTGGCTCGAGAAAAAAATCTTGTACTCGACTGGGATCGAACCCAGGACCTTTGGCTTATCAGACCAGCGATAAGCCAACTCGGCTACGCCGACTCCGTTACGCCATTATCAATCGCTAACAAATTAAAACAAAAGTACAAAAGAGTAGTTTAATTCACATACTAAACACAGAATAATACTATTGGCTGAGACTGAAACTGCCTTTCACAGGCTGACCTTCATTGAAGGTCTGTGATTGGCTGAAGGCCCTAATAAGTCACGCCCACTGGTGGGAGGAGCAGCAAGGAATAATCAGTGTCAAAAGTGCTCCTCCCACCAGTGGGCGTGACTTCAGCCAATCACAGACCTTCAATGAAGATCAGCTTATGAAAGGCACTTTCACTCTCAGCCAATAGTATTATTCTATGTTGAGTATATGTGCTAGTCACGCCCACTGGTTTTTTGACACTGATTATTTCTTGCTGCACCTCCGACCAGTGGGGGTCACTTTTTAGGGCCTTCATCCACTCACAAACCTTCAATGAAGGTCAGCCTATTAGGAGTATTTTCTCCCTGAGCCAATAGTATCATTCCCTCTTTAGTTTTATTAGAGATTGATTAAAGGCCATAACAAGTCACGCTCTCTGGTGGGAGGAGCATCAAGGAATAAGCAGTATCAAAATCAAGAACCAAAAAGTAACAAACAAGAACAATGCACTAGTAGGCTAGAATTGGGCAATTTAAAAATGAAAATAAAATAAAGTAATGAAGCTAAAAGAAATGGAGTCACGGTCAACCAAGAAAGAAACAAGAAAGTACCGTTTTTAGAGACGGTTTTCGATAAATGTGGTTGTGACAACTTCAAGGAAGCGTTCGTATCTAAATAAAATATTTAATAAATGTAATAATAATAAGCGTATGGCTTTTAATGGTGGGGAGACCCTTACGGGTAGTTCCACCTCGCCGTTTGTGCCATGTTACGGGGAACATGGTGGACCTACTATTTTAGGTGGATTCCGAACCACCGGGTAAGTGATAATAAAGCTTGTAACATCAAGTCATTGAAGCACGGTCACCCATCCAAGCGCAGTCTTGAGCGGTTGTGACTGAGCTTCACGACCACTTGAACACCACGCTCACCGCATGACCAATCACCACCTAATAAATGTAAAGGTGGCGTTTTAAACAAAAAAAATAGAGGTGACGTTCGTATAAAATGCGTTGGTGTATATTTTTGAGTTTGAGAGTAGCTATTTGTGTAACTAGAGTGCAAAAGTAGAGGTATAAGGGGAATTCTGATGCGGCCAATCAGAAGACAGGGGGGCGTGGCCACCCCCCTTCCCCCCTCCCCCTGCTCAGACATTTTGTAAACACCCACCCCTTCCCCCCTGTCGCAGTCAGCCATTTTGTTTTTAAGGTCACATACCCCCTTCCCTATGTGCCCCCACTTTATTCCCAATAGATTAAAGGGGGACCCCCCGCAAGCACCAATGAGAGAGGACCTATCCCCCCTGACCCCACCTCTCACAGAAGGTTCCCAATAAATATAGAACATACAGCTTTATATCTATATATACATGCTTGCAATTGTATATCTATATATACCTGCTTGCAATTACTATATCTATATTTGCTCTTATCCGTAACCCCCCGCCCCCCGCTTTAGGTATTAATGACAGCTGCGCACTTGCCACCTCCTGCTGTGATTCTCAATGCCCTCTCTCTCTCTTTCGCACGTGCAGTGTTAATATACCCCCCTGCCCCCCAGCCCCGGACAGTGCTTCAGATATTAATAACACTTCCGCCCCCTGCTGTGAAAAAAAAACTATTTCATAACGTTTAAAAGCAGAGCACGTGCACAAGTTTTTTATGTGACTCATTAAGCTGTGGAATAATAATCCTCTCTCTCTTTCTTTTTGAAAGAGAGGTTATTTCTACAATACCTCATGCTGTTTGCTCAAATAATCCGACCCCCACTTTCTCTCTCAGGTCATTAACCTTTGCATGAATAATCCTGTCTGTGTGTGAGAGAGAGGCTTTCTCTCTCACTCTCTCAGCTCATTCATTAGCCTCGGTTGAAAATTCAAATATGCTTTGCAATAATATTAAACTCATCTATAGCTATGCCAATAAGTAAACTGAATGACCAAAACATGGTATTATTGAATCACGTGCACTACCTTTTGAATCTCGTGCACTACCTTTTGAGGTGTGCAAGTGAAACTGGATCCTCCAATAGATTCATAGGCGCCTGCTATTAGTAACATGGTTTCTAGGCAAGCCCAACACATAATCGCGTTTAGCATCATTAAATGTTGTTAGACACAAATAGGTGTAGAATGCTGGTGCACTTTTCAGGTCATTAACCTTTGCATGAATAAACATGCTTATTACAATGTTGGTTTCCCCCTCATGATTGAAATTTTTTACATTTTTTATCTGCTAAATCATATAGAGCATCCCAAAGTTCGTTTGTATCTGAAATAATTTGTATGGGGGAATCGTTAGAACACCCATAGTGCAAATGACCCTCCTCACTTATAACTATATCTAGGAGATCATATATTTCAGATAAAATAGGATAGCAGAAATTCTCAGTTTTTGTTGCAGACAAAGTTCCATCATCTGCCTCGGTTGAAAATTTAATATGCTTTGCAATAATATCAAACTCGCTTACTGAAATTGCCATCAGTAAACGGGATAGTTTTTTAAATTTTGTATAGCTGTAGCACCGCATCCTTCCTCTATGATAGTTAAACACATACTGAATGACCGGCGGTTTGTTAGTTAGAAAAAGCCTCCAAAGGAACGTCAACCTCACCGCCTTATTGGAGGTCACTCTTTTTTATTTGGGTAAAAAGAGGTTCGCACAGGGCTAGGTCACATAAACCTGTGCTATGGAGAAAAACCCATTGTAAAAATTTACATTTCTTTCAACTCTACTTGTCCGTTCTCATGTTCGCATATTAATACAAAATTTCTCTTGTTAAAATCTGTCAAGTTCTCATTATTTAATACGCTTTTAAATTTATCACATAGTAATAAATCGAAATAAGAGTCTCCCTCACTGTCGGGATCGTAGAGATTTAGTAACACTCTGCCTGTACCATAGACTATGGCGTTTTCAACGGTCAGATATGAACAGAGAGGTACTGATTCTAGAGGCAACACCTCACGTGCCAAAGCATTGAATGCAGCCGTATCGAAACGTCTCATCTTTCCTAATGATTCAAGTTTCTCAATTTCACTCCTTTTATGCATTCTCCCCACCGCTGTTTGCGCAAGCGCAGTTTGTAGCTTCTTCCTCAATTTGTAATAATTTTTTAACGCAAAGCCTATGCGGTCTGTACCAGGATAAATAATGGTTAATATCACTCAAATTTACAGTGTTTAAAAAAATTTGTTTCAACTGTCTCGCAAGTCCAATGTTTTCACGAGTAGAATTTCTAATGGCATCCTCACACAAATCAAACCACTGCAGATATTCTCGTAATTTGTTCTCTAATTCTTTATCCGCACACATCCACTTCTGAGGATCCATTATCTACAACTAATTATTTATACAGCGGGATTAATACCGAAAAATTGATAGGTTTCCTACTAACGCCCACGCTACAAATTCTCACTTTGTGTGATTCCAACTCATAACCACAGTAAACGCATATGACCTTTTTTCCATCATAGTAAAATCCTTGTCTCGCATAATTTCTTTTGCTTGTTCTACTATAAAAAGCACAATTCCTCATACTTTTCATTCGATTATTTTCACAAGTATAATCCCCCTCCTCTCCTATCTTTGGAAGCGTGTTAGATGTTAATAGTCGCAAATAATGTTGTGCACTTATTAGAGCGCATCTCCCACCTTCTACATTTTTGTGTATGTTACAAACCTCAAAACACCACGTATCTTTAAACTTTGTGAAATTAGGTTTCGCGTAATATTCCAGTATGTTACGTACATCATTATGATACTTTTTCAAAAATGCCGCTTTTTCTGTTCCCTTTGTAAAAATGCAATCATACGCGCCGAGATATCCTCTTATCAATGAATCTGTAAACTCCATCTCCCCCTCATCCCATAATATTTTATGATAATGTTGTTCTAACCAGGTAGCCTCGTGAAACATTTTCCAGCTCAAAGTAGATTTCGGAAAAGGAGGTTTAAAGTGTAGTACCACATAATTACCAGCCCGATCAACCAGCGCGAATTCTTTTAAAATTATTTGATTATTATCTCCCTTAAACCAGTGTAGATCCGCAACGGCAAAATTCTTCTTCTTCTTTTCTTCCATCTCACACTGTATTCCCACTGTACGTGTTTTCCGTCTTCACTAGCCTCAAAATCTCCAATCGCCTCTTGAAACAGCGAAGAAGTGGACATGTTGCTCTCTCACACACGCCCACACGAATGATAAATTATTTTTTACATTTCACCTTTTAAACATCCCCCTACCGGCAATTTATTGTACTTCTCTAACTAATGAGGTTAAAGGTGTGTATTCCATTATTGAATCGCTTATAAGAATACAATATGCCGAAGTCGAGTTTGGTAGTTCTTTACTAAATTCCATATCTAATCTTATATCTGTGGATGTTTTCAAATGATCAGATTGGTGTGAACAGTCAATCACAATTATTGGTGATTTTTCGCAAAACGCTTTAAAATCAATAGCGTTCCCATGTTCTGCATTTATAGTGCGATTATAGTAACTCGGCGCGAAATCTAAAAACATGCGATACATTATCTGCTTATTCCCCAACAAATTATCATAGGGATAATATTGACTGTTTAGAAATAATTTAACGTTATACAACTCGCACGAATCAAAATCAGACATTGATTTATTAATAGCATTTTTCCGAGCCGTTTGAAAGGCTAAAATTACATAGCGTGGAACATCTAAATGCGACGATGTTTTTATTGCCCACGAATGAATTCTCGATGTCGCCATGTTTGGAAATTCGTGAATCTCCCATCTTCTAAACGCAAGTTTTAAAGGACGATCAGAATTGAGTAATTTCAAAAATTTCAACCTTACGTGATCTTCCAAATGGATGTACGGAATTTTCCACTGTAGTTTATCAATTGTTAAAGAAACATTTGTTCCTGTAGCCGATTCAACGCAGTTTAGATCCGACGCACTTCTCAATAATACAAGCTCTTGTTTCAAGTTTAAAATTATTCGTTGAAAATCTTCGAAAAATGGTAACAAAAGTTTCAGCGGTACGCAAAAAATGAATTTATTATCCGTCAACTTATATCCATCTCTATCAAATCCTGCCAATTGGTATGTATTTGTATCGAAAACATTTTTCAAAAGCAATCCTTTAATTGTAGACGTAATTCCGACAAGTCTCGATTTCGCTACTTGCTGTCCCGCCAATTCATAACGTATCTCATCAAACAGATGGCCTACCACGTTGCTGACAAGTTTATATTCGGCATGCACCGGTGGATCCTCGGGTTTCGCACCCGGCTTTGTACATTTAACACTCCCCTCAATAAATAGAAACGATTTACAAGGCAGTGTGTATATATCCTGCTGATTTACAGGAAGCCTTACTTCATCCGAATTACCTAGTTTCTGTCCAGAATATGTTGTGTGCGTGTGAAATTCGTACTTAGTAATATCAGAGTAAAATTGAATTTGACTATCGACATCTAGAATTTCACTTATTGCGGCTCCCGACATTTTTCCAATTAACTATAAATCCCAATTTTTCTAGTATTCTCGCGTTTTTAGCTGTTAATCTGTTTTTCGGCGTTAACATAGGTGTTAACGCTACTGAGCTTAAACTCCTACTGACGCTTTCTCTGTTCTCATCTCGACGCATAGGTACGGCATTGAATACAATAAAACCCATCTTCTAACTTTTCTCACGAATATGTAACCTCACAGTTATACTATCCCCTCGAAAATCGATAAGTGATCCGTCTTGATCGGTTACCGTCACATTAATAAACTGAATTCTGCGCGTATTGAGAGGTACATATATAATTTCTGCGGGCGTTTCATTAATCAAATAACCGGGCGGTACCCTCGGCAGAAATTCGTAAATAATATGCTTTTCATCTCCGTTAGCGAAGCTTCCACATGCTAAATTACACGACACCACGATTGTATTAATATGACTGATCGAGACTAAATGATTTGAATAATGCCATGTATTTGCTTCGAGTAGAAGTTTATCAAACCCAAGTGTCTTACCAATTGAATCGTCAAAAGTTAAATCTACTGGTTTATCGGAATAAATTCCAACTTTCATAGTGTTATTATTCGGTTGTATAACAAGACTCTCATCGCTCAAGTTCAATTTCAACTTTATAGCACTTATTATATTATCAATTTCGTACGATCCTGTATCAAGATTCACCAGTTTATCTCCATATTTAAAACTGGAATTTTTCCCCCTTATTATATTCGGTATACTATTAAACGTCCACAAGTTAACCAATCCAATTTCCCATTCGCGATTTTTATCCAATTCCAGAGCGTGGTTTAAATTCTCATATAGATTACTTGTTTTTGAGGTTAGTGTAATAACAGCCATCACTCACTCAGCTAATGCTTTCAACACAAGCGTAAAATTACAACTGGTTAGCAAGAAACAAAATCACTAGGTGCCCACAAATGTCTGTGTTTACCCGCTGCAATTGGTTGGTATTATAGAATATTTTTACATTATTTTCTTTTTCCCAATATTTTGCCAATTCGCGTGGCGGTTGCAAGTCACCGATCGGATCAAAATAATACACATTTTTTCCTCGTTTAATATATGCAGTCCAATGTGTTCCCATTCCAATCTGTTTGTCTAAATTAACAATTGCGAGCTCATTATTTCGAATTTTACTCGGAAGTGTATCAATCATATATATGCCCCTTAGTGGAATATCTAATAATTTGCACCATTTTATCAGGTCATAGTTTGACAGCGGGCCGTTCATCTTTGCGTTTTTCTCTGTCTTTTCCTCTGCTTTTTTCCTCCTTGCTTCTTTTTAACCTTAGGAAATAGTGTTACACCGTATTGGGTGGGAGGTACTAGTATTCTTCCGCCTGTTGGATATGGTTTCAGATAAAAACCGCGACCAGCAATATGATTTTTTAACCTATTGATCGCCTTTTGCCTAATACTATCACTATGTGTTTTTCTAACTCCCCTCGTTTTTCGTTTTCTCAAACCGCCACCAAATGCGGATTTCGCTTTCATAATGTTTGTAACAAGATAAGAATATGCCCTCTCAGATAACCCCGTTTTTGGGTCCTTGAAAATTTCCCAAGCTCCATCTGCCAAGTGCCTGTCAGCCTCCGCCCGCGTCTTGTTATCAGACGCTCGGGAGTAAACTATGTCGTGCGTCTTACATAAATCATCAAGACGGTTTATAGGTTTGTCTCCACGTGCTAACCTTGACCTTAACCTTGTACCAGGTCCGCAATACGAATAATTAGGTAGATGAGCCTCGAAATTGAGGTTATCCACCCCCTTATTTATCACTGTACCCAATACATCGCCAATTTTTGATAAAATACCTCTACCACGGTTACGAACAGAGCGGCGCCTTTTCTTAACAGTGTTCATCCTTTAAAGGTTAAACATAAACTGAACTGTAATTACTACTACTACATAATTGATTAGTTTTCTTCAAAAGAAAATTCGATTTTTCATTAAAAGTGTCGGCACAATTTGCAAGAACGCTATAGTATTTGTAGAAATTACAAACTGTTTCTCGCTCATCAACCATAAATTTATACCAATGTATCAACCCAATTTCAAAGGAAATTGGTGTTTTATAATATGAATTAACGCAAGATTTAATATTGAATAAAGTATGGTTTCTCAGTGAAGTTGACGATCCAAAGGAATTGAAAAGAAATTGCGTATCATTTCGTTTCTCATGCAGATTGCACGATTTATCTTTATTTAAAAGTAGTACGGTGTTTAGACAGCATAATAGAAATATAAATAGTACTATCGTTTTCCACACGTGCCGCATCGCCAAAGCACATTCCATGTTGACAGATGCAAACATACTGATAAAAATAGAACACCGTGTTGAGGGGGAGAAGCGAGCGCGTGCCAGCGAGAGCTTCCTGCGAGCTTCCTTCTTTTAGGTGCTCACCTACTCCAAAGAGGAATGCTCATCGCATCCCGCAATCCTTTTTTAGCTAGCCGCGCACACCGATAAAAGATCATTCGCGTTTTGAACGTCATAGTTATCGGATCGAAAAGTGCGATCATCTTTATCAGTTTGAAAGCATCACATCAGTTTGAACTTAGCTATCCGCGCACAGCGATAAAAGACCATTTGCATTTTGAACGGCACTACAAGAAGAGTGATCATTTTGAAAGCATCACAACAGTTTGAAACAAAGGTGAGCAATAATAATTCAAATCTTTATTTTACAATAATCAATTATAACAAACTCGAAATAAAGTCATAAAATAGTCAAACTCATAAAAATTATCTTCAACCCAATCACACATTTTTACAATTTTGGGTAAATACTGTTAGTGCAAAAAATCTTGCATATTAAATTGGAGCAATTGTAATAGTAATAGTAATTGTTCAATAATATTTACAATAAACCTTCTCACACCTGATTAATGCAGATGACACCTCCATAATCTGATAATAAGTGTGCATAATCCAAATTTTTAAACATCAATCTGATCCATTTTTCCCTATTTTGTATGTTTCAGTTCCAACTAGAGGCGTTTCCAAGTCTACAACAGAGCGCAAGTGATTCCTCGGCTTCCTCGTTGCGCAGGTTTGTTTGCTTTTTTAATTAATTCTCCTCCTTCTCCTCCTCCTCCTTCTCCTTCTCCTTCTCCTTCTCCTTCTCCTCCTCCTTCTCCTTCTCCTCCTCCTTCTCCTTCTCCTTCTCCTTCTCCTCCTCCTCCTCCTTCTCCTTCTCCTTCTCCTTCTCCTCCTCCTTCTCCTCCTTCTTCTCCTTCTCCTCCTCCTTCTCCTTCTCCTTCTCCTTCTCCTTCTCCTTCTCCTCCTTCTCCTTCTCCTTTAAGACTGTTCTTATTATATATACAAAACGATGCATGACACAGTTTTTTCGAATCTGCAATAATTACTTTACAATATACACATTGCAAATAACCCGTTTTATGTAGAAAAAATCCATTACTCGCGAAATATTCAGCATTTCTTTTAAAAACCAATATCCTCTTATTAAATGAGTTTGACCAGTGGGGCTTTGATCTTTGATAAAATGTCTTTATTCGCTGGTCGTAATCCCGAAGATTATTAAAATTTTCATTCTCGATAGAAATATTATGCATTCTCCTCCACCCACAATTCGGACTATGTTTTTCATGTTCTTTTTCGGGATCGTCTGTTATTAGCCATTTTTCCAAACCAACTAAACAAAACACACACTGCACTGAGTCTGGTGGCGTCTTGAATACAAATCCCAGTTTAGCTAAATGTTTAGGTGATAAAAGGGGAGATTCGAATTTTTTCCATCTCTCATCAAAACTTAATAACCTCAATCTTTCGTACATTAAAACGTGTGATTGATCCATAGTGTGCTGATCAACTTCTAATCCACTACTAACTTGTTTGTTTTAGATCAGTTGTACCAGCGGAGTGTAAGAGAGCACACATCTGAGTGAGAGGATACATCTGAGAGAGAGCGCACATCTGAGAGAGAGCACACATCTGAGAGAGAGAGCACACATCTGAGAGAGAGAGAGTTCATCATTTCCCATCACCCTTTTACAATGTAAGTAGCGATTATTGACTGCGCATTATTTCGAATTATTTTTCTCGGTAGAAACTATTATTCTGCAGAAAACACATTGCATGCGAGTATCTCCATTCAACTAATTCTGCTGCCGATTGTTGTACATTGGAGGAGTAAACTTACGTTCAGTATTCCTACTTAGTTTTACCAGCACAGTTGAGTGTTTGAAATAATTTACAATTTTTCCCACACCGAAATCTTCTGGATGAATTACACAAAAATTTATCAATTTTGTTGTTACACATATTAAATGTATGATAGACGCCATTACACGATTCGTGATGGTTATCTGCAATATGTAATTGCATTATTCGATAAAAACAAGTATCTGAATTACATTCTCCAATAAATTGGTGTAATGGTTCATTGAGTGCAGGATTTATACACATGCAATAGTGTCCATATTGTCTTCCATAGCACTCATAGCGGTGGAAGCGTAATTTATGTATTAATTGTTTTTCGAACGAGGATTTATTTTTAATAAACTTTTCTTCTTCCTCGTCTACCGCTATGTCCATATCCATAGATATAATCTGTTTCACACTCATAATCTTTTTTAACCTTTCAGTTGGAGAACACAGTGGAATCGCTTCCTTTGAAAGTCAATCATTCGTAATTTAGAACAGTCCGTGGTGATCAACTTCTAATCCGCTACTAACTTTTTGTTTTAGAGAGCAGAACGATTTCACAATGGCTCATACGACGGAGAAGATTCGAGGTTTGAACGGCAGCGCAGCTAGATACAGATTCACGTATCTGGAGGAGGAACGTGACATCAAATCTACGCTGGAATCAAGCAGGGAGGAGGTGCTGCAGCTTATCGTCGACGAGTCGCACCGGTTCAACGGGAATGTGAAGTGCTTTATTGTTTTAAATGTTCTCATGCATAAAATAGTGTTGTTGCCTGAAGAGAACGAACAAGTATCAGCTATCGTGAACTTCCATAGCTATTCTGCACAAATTGAGCAGTGTGCTTCAAATTCTATCGATTTAAACAATTTTTTTACAAATGCTATTGTAAAAATTTTATCTTCTTTTGACAAGTTTGTGAGGTTTGGGAGTGGGTGGGTTATAAAAAAGATCCAATCGTTGGATCTCAACATAATTAGGCATACAGCGATTCGTGGTTCCTCATCCACATATGTAGAAACCCCCGATTTTATTAAGAAGAAGAAATGCGTAATTAACGTGAAAAACCCCAAAGATAAAAAATGCCTTTTGTGGTCAATTTTATCTTTTTTTCATCATCGTCGAGGTACACATATGAGTGTTGAATATTTGAGCAAGTTTGCTCACACAGTCAACACAAATGGGGTCAACTTTCCTTCCAGTTTGCAGGACATTAAGAAATTTGAAGCTTTAAATCCTGATATATCCATAAATGTAATTGCATATGATAAAAACGTATTTTTCCCGTACAAGTGTAGCGCTTACAGAAACCGTACTCATCAAATTAATCTTTTGTTGCTAACAAGCGAAACTTATCCGCGAAAATCTCATTTTTGCCTCATCAACACTGCAAATGGGAAAAACGGGTTGTCTCGGCTCTTGAGCCATCTTACAAAATCGCATGGACAGGTACATGTTTGTGAATTCTGTTTCCATCGTTTCACAACTGACAAAAAGGTGAATAGAGATGGAAAACTAAATTTGGAGAAGCACAAAGAGCACTGTTCAAAATTCAGCCCGCAGAGAACAGTGCTTCCCAAAGAAGGGGAAACTCTCAAATTTACAAATTATACTGCAACATTGAAAACAAAATACACAATTTATGCCAATTTTGAATCGTTTATTGTGCCGATAAAGAGTGGGGAAGAAGAAGAAGAAGAACCGCCCATCACAAGTAGCTTTACAAAAAAGACAACCCGTCACATTCCCTGTGGATATTGTTTTGTAGTGGTGAACATAGAGGGGGAAATTTGCCACGGGCCGATCATCTATCGGTCGCGAGATATGGAGGAGAAGATCATTGAGAAATTTCTAGATGAAATTACAAGTGTGGGAGAACTGCTCTATCGGGATATGAAGAGTGAAATCCCAATGTTTGAATTGAGTGAAGAGCAGAAGATAGAATTCGATAGTGCAGAAAAATGTGGTCTATGTGGAAAAGTATTCGCGAAAAATGACATCAAGTGTAGGCATCACTCGCACGAAACAGGTGAATTTATTTGCGCAGCTCATCAAGCCTGTAATTTAAATGGGAAATCACCTGATTTCATACCCTGTTTTATGCACAACTTTGGGGGGTATGATTGCCATCATATTGTGCAGGCATTAGGCAAGTGTAAAAAACCAATACGCTGCATTGCTCCTTCAGCAGAGAAGTTTTTCTCAATCACGGTGGGAAAAATCAAGTTTTTGGATAGCCTAAAATTCATGAACGCTTCGTTGGACAGTTTGGTGAAAAATTTGTCAGAAGGACAACAGACAGAGTCAAAATTCAAATCTATGTTTGCAGTGTTTAAAAGCGTTGAACAACGACAACTGCTTATTAAAAAAGGAGTATACCCCTACACATATATTGACTCTCCACAGAAATTTGAAGAAACCTCCCTTCCCCCAATCGAAAGTTTTTACAATGATTTGTCGGATTCGCCTTTAGAAGAAAGGGAGTACGCACATGCACAGAATGTTTGGCAAACATTCAAGATAAAGAATTTGGGAGATTATCATAATTTGTATCTGCTTTGTGATACACTCCTTTTGTGTGACGTTTTTGAGGATATGAGGTCATCAATGTTTGAGAAATACGGTTTGGATGTAACTCATTTTTTAAGTCTTGCGCATTATTCGTGGAATTGCATGCTGCATTTCACAAAAGTTGAACTCGGCTTGATAACAGATATAGATATCTACTTGATGGTCGAGCAAAATGTGAGAGGCGGTTTAGCTGTAATACCCCATCGGTATGCTGAGGCTAACAACCCTTATATGGGAGCAGATTTTGATGCAAGCAAACCGACAAGCTATATACTCTATCTCGATGCGAATAATTTATATGGGTATGCAATGTGCGAACCTCTGCCTGATGGAAATTTTCAATTTCTATCTGAGGATGAAATCAGTCAAGTTGACTTTTTCAACTTGGCTGATGATTCAGAGTATGGGTACATTCTCGAGTGTGATCTCCAATATCCCAAAACGTTACACAACAGACACAATCATTTTCCGCTAGCGCCGACAAAAGAAGAAGCACCTCACCATCTATTGTCTGACTACCAGAAACATGAGGGACAGAAATCGTCGACAAAACTATTGGCTACACTGTACGATAGGGAAAAATACGTTTTACATTATAGGAACTTGAAACTGTATGTACAACTAGGAATGTGTCTTAAACGCATTCATCGTGTCGTAAGGTTCACGCAATCTCGCTGGCTTAAGCCCTACATCGATTTTAACACAGAGTGTAGGAGAAATGCTAGAAATACATTTGAAATTCAAAATTTTAAGGCGATGAGTAACCTTATTTTTGGAAAATCTTTACAATCCGACCGCACCCACTGTCAGGTAGAGCTTGTCACCGATGAAAGGAGATTGGATAAATTAATATCGAAACCTCTGTGCAAGCGATGGCATATTTACAATGAAAATGTAATCGGAGTGTTTCTAAGAAAACCTGAAATCTCGCTGAAAAAACCAATTTTTGCCGGCTTCACTATTTTAGATTTGAGCAAACACCTCATGTTTGACTTTCATTACAACAAGATTTTGAAAATGTACCCTGTTGAATGTGTGAAGCTGCTTATGAGTGATACAGATTCTGTTTTGTACAGTATAAGAACAGAGGACGTCTTTTCCGACATTAAGAATAACCTAGATTGGTTTGACACAAGTGATTATCCTCCGTCACACATGTGTTACTCTTTAAAAAATAAGAAGGTTGTTGGGAAATTTAAGGACGAAGCAAATTCAAAGATCATAACACAGTTTGTCGGTTTGCGTCCCAAGCTGTATTCCTTCAAATATATGGACGATGCAGCTGTTATTACAAAGAACACAGCGAAAGGAGTGAAAAGGAATGTTAAGGATAGGTGCTTATCATTTGATTTATACAAGAAGTGTTTATTTGAAAGAAGCACACATTACGAGAGGTTCAACATGATAAGAAGTTATTCGCACAAGATTTATCAAATAGAATGTGCAAAAACGGCTCTCTCATGCTATGATGATAAAAGATACATCATGCCCAATTCGGTTGACACCTTGGCATGGGGTCATTACAGAATAGGTGAGGAGGGGGAGGAGGAGGAGGAGGAGAAGGAGGAGGAGAAGGAGGTGGTGAGAGGGGCGAAGAAGTAAGTAGAACCTTCCTCTCCAAGTGCGCAGCAGTGAGTGAGTAGTGGAGAAGGAAGGATGCGTGTTGTTTCACAAAAAGAGGGTGGCTAAAAATAGATTACCCACACGACGCGTGCCTAGCCAGTTGAGATACAATCGCGCGTGTGTGATGTCGACAAAAATGAATGATCTTAGACATAGATTAGCACAAGAATTGCATTCTGTGCCAAGAGTACATTTTAATAGGAGAAAATATGAGATTAAAAGTGAGGTGGATCTGCTTCAGGCAGATTTGATTGATATGAGCTCGCTGGCGAGAGATAATTCAAATTTTACTTTTATTTTAGCTGTAATTAACTGTTTTTCTAAATATGCTTATTGTGTGCCAATAAAATCCAAAAGTGCCGGCTCTGTGTATGCTGCACTTGAACCAATTATTCGTAAAAATAAAAATGTTAAACTTTTTCAAACAGACCAAGGTACCGAATTTTTTTATACAAAAGTAAAAGCATTATTGGATAGGTATAATATTAAACATTACCATGTTTTTAGTGAGAAAAAAGCTGCAATAGTCGAACGTTTTATTAGAACTATTAAATCAAAAATCTATAAATATTTAACGCAGCATGGAACAAAACGATGGGTAGGAGCATTACCAACAATGGTTAAAGAGTATAATAATGCTTTCCACAGAACAATTCAAATGCGGCCATCTGATGTTCGCAAAAAACATCGAAATCATATAATAGCATCGCTTAATAAGGCTGCCAATGAGAACTTGCGTTTGAAATCTAAACGAATAAAACCGAAATTTAAATTGGGCGATGTTGTACGCATTAGTAAGTACAGACAGGTTTTCGACAAATCGTATAATATTAATTGGAGTGGGGAATTATTTATAATTCATTCAGTCTATCCGACTAAGCCACCTACTTACATCTTGCGTGATTTGAAAGGGGAAATAATTTCTGGACGTTTCTACGAAGAAGAAATGAAAAAAACAAAGCTGGATGAGGAGGAGCAGAAAGTTTATTTAGTAGAGAAAATTATAAGGAAAAATAAAGATAAAATATTGGTTAAATGGTTAGGTTTCAGCGAACCTACATGGATCGAGAGAAAGAATTTACTAGGTTAAGAACTGTATTGTAAATACAATGTATTATATTGTAAATATGTATTGTATTGTAAATAAGCGAAATGTTGTATATTGGAAAAGAACTGAAAAATATTATCAATAAATTGATATAATATGTTGAAGCATGTGTTTTATTCAGTTATCCATTGACTATCATAGTGATACAATGGTAAAGGATACGATCATACCCATCATCAATTTTGATGAGGTTATTACAGGTAAACCGAACATTGGCAAGAGTAAAAATGGTAGTTTATTACCGCATAATGCACGCATTATCCTGATTGGAAGATCCAACAGTGGTAAGACAAATACGTTATTGAATTTGATTTTCAATAAAAACGGATTGAAATTTAAACATTTATACTTATTTAGCCACTCTCTGTATCAGGATAAATATAAGTTTTTGAAAAAGGTGTTTTCAAAGATAAAATGTGTAAGCTTTTACATGTCAGACAATACTGATATGATAAAGCATCCCAACAAAGTTGAGAGAAACTCTCTTGTCATTTTTGATGATTTACAATTAAGCAATGTACCTCAAATTCGTAATTACTTTACAATGGGTAGACATCGCGAAATTGACACAGCCTACTTGGTACAAAGTTACGGTGCGATAATGAAACATCACATCCGAGATAATTGCAACGTATTGATTATTTTCAAACTTGATCAATTAAATTTGAAATTAATTTATAGGGATTTTGTGGGGGAAGATATGAGTTTCAGTGAGTTTAGAAAACTATGTTGGGAGGTGTGGTCAAAAGGTGCTCACAAATTTGTTTCTATTTTTACTGAATGTAAGGCTGAAAATGGAAGATACAGAGAGCAATTGGATAAATTCATAAAGATTCCTTTGCAATGAGGTAACTTCGGTGTTTGCACGATTTTTTGTCATTCAACGTCGCGGCATTAATGGAGAAAGTTAATATGCGTAAGAAACGCGATCGTGCTGCTCCTACCGCAGCATCATCTGTTGGGGAGAGAAGCAGTTTAATAGATAGAATAAAAAAATTGAGAAAAACTATTATTGAAAAACACAGAAATTTATTGGGTTTTCAAACACAGAGTGAAGAATTTAATCGTAAAAGGTTGGAACCAATAATTACTCCATTAATTGAACTCAAAAAGAGCACAATCTCTGCCAATGAAACAGTAAAGCGCGAAAAAGAACACAAGGTTGAACCGTTGGTAACGGAGAAGGAGAAGGAGGAGGAGGAGGAGGTGGAGGAGAAGGAGGAGGATGTAAATATTTCTGCTAATGATAAATCTGCTTTCTTTGATTCGACTTTGAATATTACTAACCGTCGCACTCGAATAGAAGAAATTTTAGACAACTATTTAGGTGTGTTTCATAACGAGAAATTAGATAATTCTATTCCTTACGGTATACGTTTTGATCATAAACAAAATTTATATTTTATCGGCGATGAGCCCGTAAGTTTTGATGATGTTTTTATAACTGTCGGCGAACAAAGGTTTAGAATGACTCATGGTTTGTTGGAGCTATTGTTTAACAGTAGGCCAAATTCAAATCTCTACAATAACAAAGATTTGGCGAAATATAAAAAAATATTATCACTGACATCTGTACATATTAATAACCAGGGTTACGTGATTCGCAATTCTGGTAAAAAATCTCAAATTATACAGAAACTTTTTCCACCCAAAAAACGTTCAAAGTATGGGAAGGGATTATTGAATTTTGTTAGAAATAAATCACGTGATAGAAACTACATATTCTGGGATGATGTTAACGAACTAGTCGAACGGTTATTTATTTTAATGGGTTCAAAAAATGCAGGAAATTCAGCTCACGATATTGAAATCGATTCGATATTACAAGAACTGCGAGAAGCTAACTTTATACAGTAAAAAAGCGAGGACAGGCCGTGTTGGCGGGAAGCTGTTCGGTAGAGCGAAAGAGGAGAGAAAGAAATATGAGAGAGATGAGGCTGGGTGAAACCGGCTGTTGCGAAAGAGTATGTTAGAAGAAATGCGGAGTGGGCGCCCCCTCACCCCTCTGCGAAACATCGTGTAAAGTGAGAATACCCGACTAAAGACACGAGCTGGGGTGGTGACGTCAGTGCTGTTCCTTCTTGACAACCAACACAAATCGGAGCGTTGGAACCTCTTCGCTGGAGCGGATGTACCGAGGTGTTGATAATTAATTTCGACATTCGAACAATGAACACCGATCGATTCGGACGAATGCATCGTCCGCATGCGAAGCAATTAGAGGAGTTAAAAAAATTAGTAGCGAATTTTGACAAGTTGAAATTTGAATTGAGTGAGTTGAAGAAGGATGTTTTAACTAGAACAGAATTTAACAATGAAAGAAGCCAACTTGTGTCGTTTGAAAATCTCAATAGTGGATTAAGTATAATTAACAATGTGTTGGAAAAACGCATGCATGATTTAGAACAGGTTGTTTTAACTAGGAGAGAATTTGAGCAGGAGAAGGCTAGTGTGCTGGTGAGTAGACATACCCTCAATAATGAGATGAAAATTATTAGCAAAGAGGCAAAGGCAGAAAGAGATAAACTACTCACTCGAGATGAATTCAATAGGGAAAATTTACTCACTAAAAAAGAGTTTATAATTGAAAAAGCAGGATTCATCTCATATGAACAACTTAACACAGCTGTAAAAATATCACAGGACCTATTAATGGATTATGTGCATAATAATCGAGATTTCAAGAGGCATTTAAATGATCTGATGTATAGATATGCCTATTATTTGATAGAAAAATGTGTAATGGCTGCCAGAACGTTTGATTATAAAGAGTTGGAGGGACGAGGTCTATTGCCAGAACATACTGTCGGCGAATTTCTTCGACGAATTGATATGAATGAGCCAACGATAAAATATGATAGTAGTTTGTTTTTACCTCCCCAACAAGAACGTCTATTACAACGCTATCAATCTAGGAATCAAGGAGTGTAGAACTATTCTATTTCTGTGTACAGCCCCCCAACCTGCTAGGCACGCGTTGCGTCCGTTAAATTCTAAGGTTAATGACCTGAGAGCACGTCTCTCTCACACGCACACACACACACACACACACACACACATAAAACTTGTGCACGTGCTCTGCTTTTAAACGTTATGAAATAGTTTTTTTTTCACAGCAGGGGGCGGAAGTGTTATTAATATCTGAAGCACTGTCCGGGGCTGGGGGGCAGGGGGGTATATTAACACTGCACATGCGAAAGAGAGAGAGAGGGCATTGAGAATCACAGCAGGAGGTGGCAAGTGCGCAGCTGTCATTAATACCTAAAGCGGTGGGCGGGGGGTTACGGATAAGAGCAAATATAGATATAGTAATTGCAAGCAGGTATATATAGATATACAATTGCAAGCATGTATATATAGATATAAAGCTGTATGTTCTATATTTATTGGGAACCTTCTGTGAGAGGTGGGGTCAGGGGGGATAGGTCCTCTCTCATTGGTGCTTGCGGGGGGTCCCCCTTTAATCTATTGGGAATAAAGTGGGGGCACATAGGGAAGGGGGTATGTGACCTTAAAAACAAAATGGCTGACTGCGACAGGGGGGAAGGGGTGGGTGTTTACAAAATGTCTGAGCAGGGGGAGGGGGGAAGGGGGGTGGCCACGCCCCCCTGTCTTCTGATTGGCCGCATCAGAATTCCCCTTATACCTCTACTTGCAAAATAGCGTTTTCTGCATCAAGAGAAACTGTTTTTTTCACGAGCCAAAGGCGAGTGAAAACTAGTTTCTCGAGTGCAGAAACAATACTTTGCACTCGAATAACACATTAAATTTTTCCTACAGTAATGTATGAAGTAATTTAAACAGAACAAAACAGGACATACATAACCTCACAATTCATCACATAACCTATCTTTGAATCAAATCGATTTCAACAACAACAACTACAACAACTATTTCACAGCTGAAGCAGAGTAGCCAACCTATTTTTGAATGCAGAATAGGGAACCTGCGTATTACATGCTCACTATTTTGTGTTGTTAGGTTGCAAATCTGGAGTGCGGAAAAGTACTTTCCCGCACTGGTGCAGGAATAGACTATTTTGTGTGCTACATTTATTAATGTATTTTATTAAACCTTTCTAGGATAAATAGCAACATTAAAAGTTTAATTATGTGCAGTTCATAATGGTAGAAGACACTTTGCATTTTATCTTTTAATGAATATTTATCAGCTGTGAGTTTCATAAATAGTTAATTTTTTTACTATTTTTTATCACCTTGTACAGAATAATTCTGTCCATGCACAGGTCAGATCTGTGAAATGGAGGGGAGTAATGAGTAGTTAGTTTCAATCTTCACAATAAGTTGTATTTTGAATGTATCAATAAATAAATGAATAGAATCCAGAAAAAACGAATGGAAAAATTTTAAATCATGGAAAGATATCATCTGAAAAAGATTTTCACATCTTATAAGTGATATAAATACAGTTTACTTTTGAATTTTCCATACTTTTGGCGATGATATTCTATTCAATGCCCTCTTTGGCTCGCAATGCTTTTTCAACGAATTGGTGCAAGAAAATACCGAGTTACTGCATACTATTATAACACGAAATTACTGCCAAAATACAGAATGCTGTAGAATATTTATATTACAAATTACTAAATGATTGCAAGAAAATATTGCATTTTTTCTTCGGTCAGTCTTTTTTTGTAAAAAATCAATGAGTCCGGTTGCCTATATTGCCCCTATTAATCAATTGTCTTGTTAACAGTAGCATTGACCTTGGAAGCGATGACGGAGAGCTTGCCGTTACACACATCATATCCCAGTGACATACTAGTCAGACTCCCTCACGAGAAAAAAAAATAGCGGCATTTTTAAGGAGCAGAGCTTAAGGATGTAAGAAGAAAATGAACAAAAAATGAAGAAGAAAGAGTGAATGGGAGGTGGAATAATACCTGAGGTACAAGTTGAGGAGATTGAGGAGGGGGTCAAGTAGCAAGGTTGTCGACTCGTTTCTTGTGACAACATCTATCGATTCCGAGGTGTAGTACCGAAATGTCAAATGCTGATGCTGTCAACTAATACAAGTCGATACCGTTAACAAAAAAAAAAACTACAAATCATGTGGGAGGACAAATTGGGAAGCGATATCAAAACTGGTATTTTTCAATTTTTGCAACGGAAAACAGGTTTTTTATTAAATTGCGGATGATGCCCACATGAGTCTGAAGATTTGTGCGTGGGTAATGAGGTGAATGAGTGAATGATGAGAAACATCCATGGATGAATGAGATTCGAACCCAAGGCTGCTGGAAACGAAGCCAGCCAGAGCCTTATCTTATCACAGACAAGCACTCCAACCAACTGCGCTACCAGATCCACCAGTTGAATGTCTTTAAAAGTTTAGAATAAACTTGTAGATTAATGTATTATGAATAATCTATTTCAAGTACCTATTATTCTTTCTACAGATTTTCTCATTAAAAATATTGCGTTCATCCATTTTGTTTGGAAATTGCGAGTAGCTTAATATGACATCGTGTTCTGGCGCTATGAGAGTGATTATCGAAATTTCTCCACTCATGGAAGAGTGACTCCTCAGTGATTAGTTGTTAAACTGCGATTATTTTTATCATTGCGAGTAAAAAAATAAATAACCTGCTAACTAAACTAATTATTGTTTTTGCTTGTCTTTAATGGTCAAAAATAATTTTCTATTGGTCCGATTGATTACAAATCAGTCAAATTAATCCTTGCGGTCGACCTATCCGGATATTTGATTGTTGTATTGATATGAACGATATTTTATTTTTAGATTACGTCTTGGAGACTCCAGTTAAGGAGTATAAGTCAAGTCAGATCAACAATTACACAACATAATTACGCTCGTTCAATTATTGACTGTCGCAGGTTTAAATTACTGTTGGTATTGACTCGTGATCAGCCTGTTGTCAACCTATTGACTGTCTAAGGTCTATTAGCTTATTAGCCACCGTTAGAATTGTCACTGACTTTTTGTCAGCTAGTTCTAGATTCTAGAAGCTTCTATATCAAGCAATCAACATTTTGTCATAGGCCTGCTTGATATCATTACAGATCCAAGCTCCAAGTGTTCAGAGCAAAATGTCTCCACGACATATAAAGCCGCGTCTCCACCAACCGAACATGTCTGGCGAATACAAAAAACGTGCAAAACATTAAACATATGGGTCACCGAACATGTTCGTGAGTTTAATTGAAATGTTCGGTCTGTGAGCGAACAGTGACGACTAACAATAGGTTCCCGCCACTATTCCCACCACACCGATCATAATGTTCGAGAAGGCGTCCACACCAAACCAACTCCAAAAAATGTTCATCAGCTGATTCCAGCGAACACTGTTCGCCGAGCATGTTCGGTTGGTGGAGACGCGGCTTAAATAGTATTCAAAAGAACCTCCTTCAAGTCAATCGCTCGGAGTTCATTAATAAATGTATAAATCGTTAGATTGCTGTCGAGTGTTAGTGTCAGTCACGTGACAAATAAATCGCATTCAAAGGTTGTCCCGCTGTGTCAATCGTACGACCTTGCGACAGATAAATCGTGTCGCAACTAAACGCGGTCGTATCAATCGATTGCCGCGCGATAGTAATTACCTCTAATCGATTTACAGTGTTGACAACCGGCTATCGGTCGCGTGACAAAAAGCGTTCCGACATGTTTGTTGCCTGATTGATTGGCCAGAGCGCGTTTTGTTGATTGTGCGGCAATGATTTTATCGCCGACTGAATTGTGCGTGTTGTCATTGAATCTAACTGCAGACCATAGAAAAGAAGATAACAACGGTACTACGTTATATATTTATGTATTTTCTTCTTCTTCTTCTTCTTCTTCTTCTTGTTAATCCGCTGCTTCTTTTCTTCTTCCTCCTTCTTCTTCTTCTTCATCATCATCTTGTTCTTCTTATTCTTCTTCTTCTTCTTCATCATCTTGTTCTTCTTATTCTTCTTCTTCTTCTTCTTCTTCTTCTTCTTCTTCTTCTTCTTCTTCTTCTTCTTCTTCTTCTTCTTCTTCTTCTTATGCTTTTTTACCTCAATCTCTTCTTTCATCCTCTTCTTTTTTTGTTCTTCTCTTTCTTATCCCTTTCTCTTTCTACTTCTTCATCATCCTCTCCTTCTTATCCTTTTCAGATGTTTACAATGCATTTGTACACTCACGAATAAGTTATGGGTTAAGTTGTTGGGGCAGTACATATTATTCAACAATTTCTCCCATTATAAAATTGCAGAAATCATGTATTAGGATAGTGGCTGGTGGCTGGGGTGGGTTATCGTGATAATACATTCCCTTTGTTTTGTAGGTTTGGAATTCTCCCATTAAGGCACCTGTATGTACACAAAGTGTTATCTATTTATTATTTGATTAGTCGCAATGACGGTGTTACGATTGACTACTGTGACATGGTCGCTGGCCCTCCTATTACAAGACAGGCCAACCATTGCTATCTTCGTGATATTAGGCCAAATTGTACTCTTTTCAAAAAAACATTTATATTTCTAACACCAAAGTTTTTCAATTCAATGCCCTTACCTTTAAAACTACATTCCAGAATACAGAATAAGAGATCTCACTTCAAATTCCTCCTCAAAAGATGGCTACTGTCGAAGAATGTTAATGAGATGGAGAACATGTTTAACATTACTCTCTGATGTGCCTGGTTACTTTCACATTTAATATTACATGTTTTTTCTGACCTATGTGCTTTATCTACACCTTCAAATTGAATCATTTTTATCTGCTTTTTACCTTGAGATGCAGGCTGTTTTCCAATATGGTTTGAGTTATTTCTGGACAGATTCTTCTCAATTGACTTTTAATAATTAATTTGAATTTCTATTTCGTTTTGGTACCAAAGACTCAGTCATTATTATAATTTGTTTTTCTTTCTCCTCTATTTCTTCTTTTCATTTGGAACGAATTTCTGTTTTCCTTAACTGTTTAATTGTTTATTCTAACTTATTATTTTTAATATAATCTTTAGTAGTTTTAACGATACTCCTGCATGCGGACATAATTTCATTATAAAATTATTTGCATGATTATTTCTGCAAACGGCATGACTGATTGAAATTATTTTCACATTATATATATATATATATACATACATACATATTTTATTTCATTTTAAGTTATTTATTCTTTTATTTGTATTACCATGATTGAAGTGTTTCTTGTTTTTTACTTTAGTTTGTATTATATATTTTTTCTTTTAGTGCCAGCATGTCATTATTTTGTTTCATATTCTGTAATCTATTGTTTGTTTTTTTGTGCAGAAATAAAGTTTATTATTATTATTATTTTCTTCTTCTTCTTCTGCTACTTCTTTCCTCTATCGTCTTCTTCCATCTTCTTACCATCCTCCATTTTCTTCTTATTCTTCTTCTTCACCTTTTTGCCCTGTTTTTTCTTTTCCTTCTCCCTGCTTCTCCTCCTTCTCCTTCTTTTTATTTTTCTTCTTCTTCTTCTTCTTCTTCTTCGTTAAGCTGCTGCTGCTTCTTATGTTGTATTCTTATGTATAGAACACAATATGTTGTATTCTTATGTTGCTTCTTATCTCCAAATTTTCACCTTGCTCATTACCATCTTTTTTTGCTTCCTTCTCTCTTTTGTTCGTCCTTTCCTTGTTTTCCATTTATTCCATTTGCGATTTCACTTTTTTCTGCTTTTCCCTCTTCCCCTTCTTTTCTTCCACTTTTCTACTTCTTCCCCTTTTTTCCATATTCTGATACAACACAATTAATAATTTAGGATAAAAGTTCCCAAAAATCCTTACATTTGAGTACCGTACATTTCAATACCCAAGTGATTTGGTGAGAAAAACAATAAAAACAAATTGGTGAGAATAAGTGAATATTGTGACTAAATCCAAATATGTGATTGTTATTTTGGAGGTAATTTGGAGGAAATTTTGGACGAGATACTCCCAATATGGCGGATATTATATGCTAGCTTTGTCAGTCCAATAACAATAATGTCTCAGAAGTTCAGGGTACAGGTTCGGATTTAGTGCCTAAAACCAAATAAAAGAAACCACTGAGGAAAAGGTTACTACGAGTTCACCCCCCCCCCCCCCAAATTTATAAGATTACTTTATGTTATTACCTACTTGGACTAATGCGATTACATCATCAATGTCTTGTATTCTCGAATTAATACTTTTTATGATCTAGTATCAAAAATTCTTGTACTCCTTTCAAAATATCTGATACTCAACGACATTTTGCATATCCTGATTACACCTAAACTTTCCAGAATGCTTTAAATAGTACTTTAAGAAACTTTATCTGAGTCTTTAAAAAGTCTTAAAAACGGTCGTTCTAAAACTCAGATAATGCAGCTCTAGAACTCCGCTATGCTTTGCAGTGTTTTAGAAGACGAGAAAACGAGTCAACATTTTGTTTACGTTCTTTAGGTTGTTGCAACTGTCGTTCTTTTAAATCTTCCGCAGTTTTAAACTGATCTTAGGAGGCTTTTCAAGTATGCCGTTTCGTGGTGCGTGAGGTCCCGTGTCTCGTGTCCTGCTGCGTTTTTTAAGCCAACAATATTAAGCAAATTTTTCACATTGATGTTTGGAATTCCTGCTACATTCCGTGACAGTTATAGCATTAAGAACTATCTAGTAAAAGCAAAACGATGACTGAGACTTCTGTTTTATGGTGCTATAATGTGACTAGTATCATTTTGTCAACAGCTTTCTCGAAAATAAAATGTTGAAAACAAATAGAAACAATAATTCTGATTAGAATAAATACAGTATAAGTAGATTGATCATGAGATCACAACTCGATCACAAAGGATAGGAAGTTATGACAATTTTCTTTGTAGTGGCGAAGGTGATATTGTGGAAGGTATCCATAATGAATGATAAGACGAAATTGTCACAACCACATTTATTGAAAATAGAGAGATACTAGTTTCGGTTGTTATACCATTATCAATCTCAAGCAAATCTAAACTTCCTGGATTTCTTGTTCCATGACGAACTGCGTTGTTAATATTAACTTCTCAAGTGATTTTAACGACTTGCAGTCAAATTTATTAAGAATAAGTAGTATTTTAATTACTCTGTAGGCCGAACGTTTTGTTTTTAAGGTATTGAAGATGGGTTTTAACAACTCTGAAACGTTCGGCCGACAGAGTAAGTAAAATACTACTTATTCTTAATAGAAAAATTTGACTGCAAGTCGTTGAATTCACTTGAGAAGTTAAAACTAAACTTGTTTAGTATATATTAAGCTTAATGAAAAATAAGACGAAATTGTCACAACCACATTTATTAAAACTTCGAGAAACTAGTTTCGGTTGTTACACCATTATCAGTCTCAATCAAACTGAAAAACTGAAGTACAGAGAAGCCTTATATATACTATACATGAAATGATACTATTGGCTAAGAGGGAAAGAGGCTGACCTTAATCAGACGTTGTGATTGGTTGTCAAGTCACGCCCCCTGGTGGGAGGGGTAACAAGCAAAAATACGAGTCAAATCAATAACTAAACAATGTGAACATCAAGAAAGTAACAAAAAATTTGTAATAAGGCTAGAATTTAATCAAATTAAAATTAAAAATTCTTTTAAAAATTAGAAGCTCACTGAAATGCAATCAAGGTCAACTGAGAAATACACATAAGAATTGCTTTTTAAAAATAGGCTGGAATTATAATGAAACCAAGTTAGTTGTATTGAATTGGTTAAAATAAATTTGGTCATTTAAATTAGTTATGGAATCGTTTTTTACCAACTTAGTTATCTCCAAAGCTTCTAAAATGTTCAATTGTCTGCCTTTGCCAATCAAATGCAGAAATTCAACATTTTCTTCAGCCTTGAACTTGTGTCCATTATTAATGAGATGTTCTGCAAAATTTGAATCTCCTTTTTGGGTTTTCCAATCCCTGATATGTTCATTTACTCTACATTTGAAACTTCTACCAGTCTGACCCACATAACAAGCATTACAATCACCGCAATTCAATTTATAAACCCCACTTTTATCCCAGATATCAATTTTGTCTTTACTACACCCAAATAAGCTCTTTAAAATTGGTTTGGTTTGAAAAGCTACATCAAAACCGTTCTTTTTCAGTTGTTTTCCTAATTTATCAGAAACTGGGCCAAGGTAAGGCACCGTTATCCATGACCTTTCCCCAGTTTCCGTTACAGCAATGCTAGTACTTACTGCTAGTCTCCTATTTATTTTATTTAACATTTTATTGACAATGATTTCCTCATATCCATTTGTAATAGCTATCTGTTTAATCGTACTAATCTCTTTTTCAAAGTGATGATTGCTCATTGGAATGGTTAAAGCTCTATAAATCATACTATTGAAGGCTGCAAGTTTGTGTGATATTGGGTGACATGAGTGATGAGGTATGATTACATCGGTATGAGTTACTTTTCTAAAAATAGAGAAATTGTGGGTTCCTGTGCTATGGTCAATTCTTAAATCTAGAAAATTTAAAACACTATTCTCTTCTAACTCTATGGTGAATTTAATCTTATGGTGTAAACGATTCAAATAGCTAAGGAAATTATCTAATTGTCTATTACTACCCTTCCACAAACAAATAATATCATCTACATACCTGTACCAATAAACAATCCTATTCTTAAAATTATTATTTTCAAAAATTCTATGTTCAAGGCTATCCATAAATAATTCAGCTAGTAGTGGTGAAAGGGGTGAACCCATCGCTAACCCATCTTTCTGTTCATAAAATTTATTGTCAAACTTGAAATAGTTATATTCAGTACATAACTTCATCAATCCTAACAGCTCAGTTCTAATAATAGGATCATTAATTGTAGTTTCCATGATCTCTTCGGCTCTGTTAAGACTTTCTTCAATTGGTATATTTGTAAAGAGATTAGTTACATCAAAAGAAACAAGTTTATAAGATGAATGAACAGGAATATTTTTGATTTTATTGACCAACTCCAATGAATTTTTGATTCCAAATTTAGGTTGGAATCCCGTTAACGATCTGAAGCTACTGTTGAGTTTGTGGGCCAATTTCGAACATGGAGAATTAATAAATGACACTACTGGTCTTATCGGAATATTATTCTTGTGAAGTTTGGGCTGACCAAATAATCTGGGTGGGTATGGGTTCATAACTGTTAAATATTTGATTTCCTGTTCATCAATTAACTTTGTGATACCTGCCAGCTTACTTTTAACTAATTTATTAATGTTGTTGGTTGGATTGGAGTTAATCTCAATGAAATTATTATCTGAAATGAATTCGTTAACTTTACCTATGTATTCAGTTTTCTCTAACATAACCGTGGTGCCTCCTTTGTCTGCTTTGACTATGATCAAATCGTTGTCTTTGACTTTCTTCTTAATCTTCTTCACGATGTCCTCTGTACGTTGAATATTGGGTAAAACTTGTCTTGCCTGTTCTTGTAAAATTATGTCCGCACATCTGTTGGTTAAAATACGATTCTGTGACACTCTCCAATTCCTATCAATGCTGCATGCTAGAAGTTCTGTTTGTTTGCTCCCTATATATATTTCAAACTTAAACTGAAGTTTGGTTTAGCAGAGAGGAATTTATTTTTCAATAGACAGTGCCTTAAATTGGGATTAGTACCGAAGTTTGTTTCAATAAAATCCAACAACAAGTCCATAATTGCGCAAAAAAGTATTGAACAAGCACAAAAATTTTGGATAAAGAAAGAAATTAGCTGGTGGTACAAAAGAAGGGACAGCTTATCGTTCTACATTTTCATCTTACATTCGCAAGTGACGAAAAAACTACACAAAATTGAATGGGATTTCTTAGACTATAAGTGCAGGGACGAAATCTATAAGAAATTGAAAGAAAAAACCGTTACACAGAACTTGAAATTACAGAAACTTGTTGAAGAACAACGTCCAAAACCGAATAATACAAATCATCACCATAAGTTTGCTGATAGAGTTAAAAATTTCACTAATGTCTCGTTATCACCTTCAGAACAAGAATTGCTAGGACAAGGTACTAAATTCAACAGTTATAGTAGTTTAGGGAGCAAACAAACAGAACTTCTAGCATGCAGCATTGATAGGAATTGGAGAGTGTCACAGAATCGTATTTTAACCAACAGATGTGCGGACATAATTTTACAAGAACAGGCAAGACAAGTTTTACCCAATATTCAACGTACAGAGGACATCGTGAAGAAGATTAAGAAGAAAGTCAAAGACAACGATTTGATCATAGTCAAAGCAGACAAAGGAGGCACCACGGTTATGTTAGAGAAAACTGAATACATAGGTAAAGTTAACGAATTCATTTCAGATAATAATTTCATTGAGATTAACTCCAATCCAACCAACAACATTAATAAATTAGTTAAAAGTAAGCTGGCAGGTATCACAAAGTTAATTGATGAACAGGAAATCAAATATTTAACAGTTATGAACCCATACCCACCCAGATTATTTGGTCAGCCCAAACTTCACAAGAATAATATTCCGATAAGACCAGTAGTGTCATTTATTAATTCTCCATGTTCGAAATTGGCCCACAAACTCAACAGTAGCTTCAGATCGTTAACGGGATTCCAACCTAAATTTGGAATCAAAAATTCATTGGAGTTGGTCAATAAAATCAAAAATATTCCTGTTCATTCATCTTATAAACTTGTTTCTTTTGATGTAACTAATCTCTTTACAAATATACCAATTGAAGAAAGTCTTAACAGAGCCGAAGAGATCATGGAAACTACAATTAATGATCCTATTATTAGAACTGAGCTGTTAGGATTGATGAAGTTATGTACTGAATATAACTATTTCAAGTTTGACAATAAATTTTATGAACAGAAAGATGGGTTAGCGATGGGTTCACCCCTTTCACCACTACTAGCTGAATTATTTATGGATAGCCTTGAACATAGAATTTTTGAAAATAATAATTTTAAGAATAGGATTGTTTATTGGTACAGGTATGTAGATGATATTATTTGTTTGTGGAAGGGTAGTAATAGACAATTAGATAATTTCCTTAGCTATTTGAATCGTTTACACCATAAGATTAAATTCACCATAGAGTTAGAAGAGAATAGTGTTTTAAATTTTCTAGATTTAAGAATTGACCATAGCACAGGAACCCACAATTTCTCTATTTTTAGAAAAGTAACTCATACCGATGTAATCATACCTCATCACTCATGTCACCCAATATCACACAAACTTGCAGCCTTCAATAGTATGATTTATAGAGCTTTAACCATTCCAATGAGCAATCATCACTTTGAAAAAGAGATTAGTACGATTAAACAGATAGCTATTACAAATGGATATGAGGAAATCATTGTCAATAAAATGTTAAATAAAATAAATAGGAGACTAGCAGTAAGTACTAGCATTGCTGTAACGGAAACTGGGGAAAGGTCATGGATAACGGTGCCTTACCTTGGCCCAGTTTCTGATAAATTAGGAAAACAACTGAAAAAGAACGGTTTTGATGTAGCTTTTCAAACCAAACCAATTTTAAAGAGCTTATTTGGGTGTAGTAAAGACAAAATTGATATCTGGGATAAAAGTGGGGTTTATAAATTGAATTGCGGTGATTGTAATGCTTGTTATGTGGGTCAGACTGGTAGAAGTTTCAAATGTAGAGTAAATGAACATATCAGGGATTGGAAAACCCAAAAAGGAGATTCAAATTTTGCAGAACATCTCATTAATAATGGACACAAGTTCAAGGCTGAAGAAAATGTTGAATTTCTGCATTTGATTGGCAAAGGCAGACAATTGAACATTTTAGAAGCTTTGGAGATAACTAAGTTGGTAAAAAACGATTCCATAACTAATTTAAATGACCAAATTTATTTTAACCAATTCAATACAACTAACTTGGTTTCATTATAATTCCAGCCTATTTTTAAAAAGCAATTCTTATGTGTATTTCTCAGTTGACCTTGATTGCATTTCAGTGAGCTTCTAATTTTTAAAAGAATTTTTAATTTTAATTTGATTAAATTCTAGCCTTATTACAAATTTTTTGTTACTTTCTTGATGTTCACATTGTTTAGTTATTGATTTGACTCGTATTTTTGCTTGTTACCCCTCCCACCAGGGGGCGTGACTTGACAACCAATCACAACGTCTGATTAAGGTCAGCCTCTTTCCCTCTTAGCCAATAGTATCATTTCATGTATAGTATATATAAGGCTTCTCTGTACTTCAGTTTTTCAGTTTGATTGA
Source organism: Conomelus anceps (assembly GCA_948455865.1). Lineage (NCBI taxonomy): Eukaryota > Metazoa > Arthropoda > Insecta > Hemiptera > Delphacidae > Conomelus > Conomelus anceps. The sequence continues at coordinate 12,282,399 of OX418226.1, read as the reverse complement.
GACTGATAATGGTGTAACAACCGAAACTAGTTTCTCGAAGTTTTAATAAATGTGGTTGTGACAATTTCGTCTTATTTTTCATTAAGCTTAATATATACTAAACAAGTTTAGTTTTAACTTCTCAAGTGAATTCAACGACTTGCAGTCAAATTTTTCTATTAAGAATAAGTAGTATTTTACTTACTCTGTCGGCCGAACGTTTCAGAGTTGTTAAAACCCATCTTCAATACCTTAAAAACAAAACGTTCGGCCTACAGAGTAATTAAAATACTACTTATTCTTAATAAATTTGACTGCAAGTCGTTAAAATCACTTGAGAAGTTAATATTAACAACGCAGTTCGTCATGGAACAAGAAATCCAGGAAGTTTAGATTTGCTTGAGATTGATAATGGTATAACAACCGAAACTAGTATCTCTCTATTTTCAATAAATGTGGTTGTGACAATTTCGTCTTATCATTCATTATGGATACCTTCCACAATATCACCTTCGCCACTACAAAGAAAATTGTCATAACTTCCTATCCTTTGTGATCGAGTTGTGATCTCATGATCAATCTACTTATACTGTATTTATTCTAATCAGAATTATTGTTTCTATTTGTTTTCAACATTTTATTTTCGAGAAAGCTGTTGACAAAATGATACTAGTCACATTATAGCACCATAAAACAGAAGTCTCAGTCATCGTTTTGCTTTTACTAGATAGTTCTTAATGCTATAACTGTCACGGAATGTAGCAGGAATTCCAAACATCAATGTGAAAAATTTGCTTAATATTGTTGGCTTAAAAAACGCAGCAGGACACGAGACACGGGACCTCACGCACCACGAAACGGCATACTTGAAAAGCCTCCTAAGATCAGTTTAAAACTGCGGAAGATTTAAAAGAACGACAGTTGCAACAACCTAAAGAACGTAAACAAAATGTTGACTCGTTTTCTCGTCTTCTAAAACACTGCAAAGCATAGCGGAGTTCTAGAGCTGCATTATCTGAGTTTTAGAACGACCGTTTTTAAGACTTTTTAAAGACTCAGATAAAGTTTCTTAAAGTACTATTTAAAGCATTCTGGAAAGTTTAGGTGTAATCAGGATATGCAAAATGTCGTTGAGTATCAGATATTTTGAAAGGAGTACAAGAATTTTTGATACTAGATCATAAAAAGTATTAATTCGAGAATACAAGACATTGATGATGTAATCGCATTAGTCCAAGTAGGTAATAACATAAAGTAATCTTATAAATTTGGGGGGGGGGGGGGTGAACTCGTAGTAACCTTTTCCTCAGTGGTTTCTTTTATTTGGTTTTAGGCACTAAATCCGAACCTGTACCCTGAACTTCTGAGACATTATTGTTATTGGACTGACAAAGCTAGCATATAATATCCGCCATATTGGGAGTATCTCGTCCAAAATTTCCTCCAAATTACCTCCAAAATAACAATCACATATTTGGATTTAGTCACAATATTCACTTATTCTCACCAATTTGTTTTTATTGTTTTTCTCACCAAATCACTTGGGTATTGAAATGTACGGTACTCAAATGTAAGGATTTTTGGGAACTTTTATCCTAAATTATTAATTGTGTTGTATCAGAATATGGAAAAAAGGGGAAGAAGTAGAAAAGTGGAAGAAAAGAAGGGGAAGAGGGAAAAGCAGAAAAAAGTGAAATCGCAAATGGAATAAATGGAAAACAAGGAAAGGACGAACAAAAGAGAGAAGGAAGCAAAAAAAGATGGTAATGAGCAAGGTGAAAATTTGGAGATAAGAAGCAACATAAGAATACAACATATTGTGTTCTATACATAAGAATACAACATAAGAAGCAGCAGCAGCTTAACGAAGAAGAAGAAGAAGAAGAAGAAAAATAAAAAGAAGGAGAAGGAGGAGAAGCAGGGAGAAGGAAAAGAAAAAACAGGGCAAAAAGGTGAAGAAGAAGAATAAGAAGAAAATGGAGGATGGTAAGAAGATGGAAGAAGACGATAGAGGAAAGAAGTAGCAGAAGAAGAAGAAGAAAATAATAATAATAATAAACTTTATTTCTGCACAAAAAAACAAACAATAGATTACAGAATATGAAACAAAATAATGACATGCTGGCACTAAAAGAAAAAAATATATAATTACAAACTAAAGTAAAAAACAAGAAACACTTCAATCATGGTAATACAAATAAAAGAATAAATAACTTAAAATGAAATAAAATATGTATGTATGTATATATATATATATATATAATGTGAAAATAATTTCAATCAGTCATGCCGTTTGCAGAAATAATCATGCAAATAATTTTATAATGAAATTATGTCCGCATGCAGGAGTATCGTTAAAACTACTAAAGATTATATTAAAAATAATAAGTTAGAATAAACAATTAAACAGTTAAGGGAAAACAGAAATTCGTTCCAAATGAAAAGAAGAAATAGAGGAGAAAGAAAAACAAATTATAATAATGAAGCTTTGGAGATAACTAAGTTGGTAAAAAACGATTCCATAACTAATTTAAATGACCAAATTTATTTTAACCAATTCAATACAACTAACTTGGTTTCATTATAATTCCAGCCTATTTTTAAAAAGCAATTCTTATGTGTATTTCTCAGTTGACCTTGATTGCATTTCAGTGAGCTTCTAATTTTTAAAAGAATTTTTAATTTTAATTTGATTAAATTCTAGCCTTATTACAAATTTTTTGTTACTTTCTTGATGTTCACATTGTTTAGTTATTGATTTGACTCGTATTTTTGCTTGTTACCCCTCCCACCAGGGGGCGTGACTTGACAACCAATCACAACGTCTGATTAAGGTCAGCCTCTTTCCCTCTTAGCCAATAGTATCATTTCATGTATAGTATATAAGGCTTCTGTATAAGGCTTCTCTGTACTTCAGTTTTTCAGTTTGATTGAGATTGATAATGGTGTAACAACCGAAACTAGTTTCTCGAAGTTTTAATAAATGTGGTTGTGACAATTTCGTCTTATTTTTCATTATGGATACCTTCCACAATATCACCTTCGCCATTACTAAGATATATTAAGCTATTCTGTACTTTAGTTTTAGTTTGTTTAAGATTAATAATGGTTATAACAACCGAAACTAGTATCTCAATATTTTTAATAAATGTGGTTGTGACAATTTCGTCTTATTATTCATTAGTTATGGCAATGATGAACCTCCAAAATCGGTACTATACTTGGGAAGGAATAGAAAATAGGGCTATCTCACTATAAAAAGTGAGCGAAATCCCAATTTTTGACACCCTTTCCCCAAATCTTCCTAGCTGGGATCACTTTTACGGTTAAAATGAGCTATTCTTTGAAGTATTTATGGTCCCTATTAGACGAGATGTCCAATTTAAGGGAAGTGATAGCCGCGAGCCGTAGCAGGTACCTATTCAATCAGATGGAGATAAGCTGCGTTCTCGTAGGTCCTGTTTTTAACGGTGACCGATTACATTGGCCAGCAAAAAAGACACTGTTCTCTGCTGTAAAATCACTTCCCGGTGGTTCGGAACCCACCTAAAAACTGTAGGTCCAACTCATCAATCACCATCATCCAACTCATACCCACACACAGGTCTCAGACCTATGTGGGCTTTATCCTCCCAGTAAAAATAAAAAAAAGTAACTAAGATAAGATAAGATAAAATTACTCTATTCACGAAAATTTACAAAATTCCATTGTGACTGATTAAAAAGAATATTATTGAAAACACAATAGATTGTATATGAGAGAATGGGTAGCCAGTGGCAACCAGAGTGGCGATGGGGCTCGATAGCCAGTCGGTCGGCAAAGTGTGGCCTACGCTGGCTACCCTCGTGTAATAACATCCATAAGAATCAATGACCCATGACATCCTAAGCAGCCAGTTTCCTCGCTGGTAACGTCACCTGGCCACTCATCCAATAAGGGCCTATGTTCCTCATGAAATCAGTCTTGTCTATAGCTGCATTTGAGATTGTTGCGAGCTTGATGAATAACATTAAAGTGATTAGAAAACACCATTTCTTGTTATTAATCTTTTCAATGTGAGGTACTAGTATGCTACATGAAAATAGTATATCTTAAAGGATTTATAAATATGTTACTTGCATTAATCCTTTCTACAGCCGATCAGATGGATAAAAAAAATAGATTAGCATGAATAGATATTGCGATATATAAACAGTTATAAGCTATAATATAATATCCTGCCCCCCTGACTACGCCCATGATAGTATACATACTATACCTATAGTATAGTATATACATATAGTATGACATAACCTATAGTATGGGGTACATACAGTAATCCATACATAAAGTATGAAACAGTAGCTGCATAGTAATAGTATAAATATAGTAATAGTATAGATATAGTGGTAATACCCAGTAGGTGAATAGCAGTAGCTATAAGCTGTGTTTTCAACAATAATTTAGGCTTTTAGGAAACTAATTTCTATGCAAACTCTTCCCAATCTTATTACTTTGTTTCCTTGCAGCGTAGGCACTGTAAACATATGATTTAGATTCAATCCATAACACTTTTACAAATCCAGGTCATAAATCATAAGTTGTTTGCTAATGATACAAATCCCTCCCTACACACGTTTCGCTTTTTGTAAGAAACTTGAAGTGGAAAGAAAACAAAGAACAAGGAGATAACGTGAAAATTGAGGTACTGTATTGTGAAAGAGAGAGAAAAAAGAAAAAGAAGAAACAGAAAAGGAAAGAGGTGGAGTGTAGTGAGGAGGTGGAGGAGGAGGAGGAGGAGGAGGAGAAGGAGGAGGAGGAGGAGGAGGAGGAGGAGGAGAAGGAGGAGGAGGAGGAGAAGGAGGAGGAGGAGGGGAAGACGAGGAGGAGGAGGAGGAGGAGGAGGAGGAGAAGGAGAAGGAGGAGGAGGAGAAGTAGGAGGAGGAGAAGGAGGACGAGGAGAAGAAGAAGAAGAAGGAGGAGGAGGAGGAGGAGAAGAAGAAGGAGGAGAAGGAGGAGGAGGAGGAAGAGGAGGAGGAGAAGGAGGAAGAGGAGGGGAGGAGGAGGAGAAGAAGTAGGAGGAGGAGGAGGAGGAGGAGGAGGAGGAGGAGGAGGAGGAGGAGAGGAGGAGGAGAGGAGGAGGAGGAGGAGGAAGAGAGGAGGAGGAGGAGGAGGAGGAGGAGGAGGAGGAGGAGGAGGAGGAGAGGAGGAGGAGGAGGAGGAGGAGGAGGAGGAGGAGGAGGAAGAAAGAAGAAGAAGGAAGAAAGAAGAAAAAGAAGAAAAAGAAGAAAAAATAAAAAGAAATAAAAAAGAAAATGAGAAAAGAGAAAAAAGGAAAAAAAGAGAAAAGAAAAGGAAGAAGAAGAAGAAGAAGAAAAAGAAGAAGAAGAAACAGAGAAGAGATGAGAAGTAAGATAGTGAGCAGTTGAAGGAGTAGGTAATGAAGGAGTAGTATAGGTGGATAATGTTGAACATGTTTCATAATAGACGTGTCAGCATTGGTGTTGGTATATCATATTGAAATTTGATTCAATAAAAGTAATGCATAATAATTTGAATAGAAGGCCAACAAAAGGTGAGTTTTACCACAGAAGATAAAATTAACCTCTTCTGAGGTTTTACGATCGAAAGGCCGGTCATGCTGGATTATCCATGAAGTGGATCCATCACTTAACTGGCTAACCTGTCCTTTGCTGCTACCTCGATCTGGCAATATCGTCAATGATATTATTTAGTGTCCCATAAAAGTATATACTGTATACACCACCAGGATCACCTTCATATTCTATATGCTGAGACAAATAAAAAAAAATTTTTTTTAGTAATTTCAACTTTGCCTTAATAAAAAATTACTTTGTATCCTTCATTTCTTTTTGGAGACTGTATATTGAATTATCTTATCTCTGTACCAAGAATTCAGACACTGACTTGACTTACCAATCACATAATAACAAATCTGCTAATTCACAGCTACCAATTTATACTTGAATAATAACACTAGTTATATACACATTACTTGAGGCTAAACATAGATAAAAATGAATTAAGCCTGCTCCAAAATCTCAAGCACCATAATGTCCTTTATTTGGACATTTCTGTATTGAAATTTAAAAGAGGAAGGAGTTTTGGACTATAAAGCCTGTTGAGTTCTCTTCTACTGCAATGTGATGATGTTCATAGATGATAAATAAATAGATTAAATAAATAGATAATTAAATAAATGAATAATTAAAAATATATATAATTAAAAAAATAAATAAATAGATAGATAAATGAATAAATGAATAAATTAATAAATGAATAAATAAATAAATGAATAAATGAATAAATGAATAAATGAATAAATTAATAAATTAAAAAAATAATAAATTAATAAATTAATAAATTAATAAATGAATAAATGAATAAATTAATAAATTAATAAATTAATAAATTAATAAATTAATAAATTAATAAATTAATAAATTAATAAATTAATAAATTAATAAATTAATAAATTAATAAATTAATAAATTAATAAATTAATAAATTAATAAATTAATAAATTAATAAATTAATAAATTAATAAATTAATAAATTAATAAATTAATAAATTAATAAATTAATAAATTAATAAATTAATAAATTAATAAATTAATAAATTAATAAATTAATAAATTAATAAATTAATAAATTAATAAATTAATAAATTAATAAATTAATAAATTAATAAATTAATAAATTAATAAATAATAAATTAATAAATTAATAAATTAATAAATTAATAAATTAATAAATTAATAAATTAATAAATTAATAAATTAATAAATTAATAAATTAAATTAATAAATTGCTAAATTGATAAATTAATAAATGAATAAATGAATAAATAAATAATTACTAACTGAACTTAATTAATGTACTTGATATTTCATCTATGGCTACATTATGAAGAATATATAAGAGGCTAGAAATTTATGTCCATATAGCCTAATTTATCTTACGCCTTGTCAAGCTAGGGTCATAATGAAGTTATTCTAACATTGTTCATAATTCAGTATAGTAGAAGACGTCTAGACCACTGAGAACTCGGGAACAGCGTCGAAATGAATGTTATGCATAAGTCACACTTCACCTGATTTAGAAATTTCGAAATCAAGCTGAAAATCAAATCGAAACTGTCGAAAAAATCGCGCATTATAGGTTATATTATATTTTAAGTTATCGTATTCATGGTTATGTTAAATTAAATTAAATTTATTGGTAGTTGGAGATAGGAATGCAACGATTGTACGATTGTATTTTGCCTAAAAGTAACAACTCGTAAAATATTTAGAAATTTTAAAACTAACTAGTTTTATGTGAATATTTAGTAATGTTAAGTAATTTATGATAATTTGCATTTCACTCGTTGCTTAAAGGCTGTCATAATTCAATCGTTACTACAACTACTATTGTCATATCGATGTCAACACGTGCAATTGGCAAGAATTGGTCCAGTGTATCTCTCAGTGGCTAATCTACAAGTCGTGTAACTCAAACAAATGTGGAAGTCGTATCAGGTGACACCTGTTGAAAACGGGTGTCACCGTCGCGTTTCCATGACAACCGATAACAACAACTACTGTGAGTGCATGCGCGTTTCCAACGCATGCGCATCGGTTTCCAACTACGCGGATTCGAATAGACAGAGGACAGCTTGGGAATTTTTTTATTATGATGATGTCCACATGAGTCCGAGACTTGTGCGTGGGTAATGAGGTGAATGAAACTCATAGATGCCAGACGGAGGAGCGGGATTCGAACGCTCGACCACTTAAACGACAGCAAGCTGAAGTTGCAACGCCCCAACCAACTGCGCTAAGCGGCCCGCCAATTCACTGCAATTAATGGTTCCCAAATAGGAAGATGAAGAGAAAGAATGTAAAGAGGATGCTGATCATGAAGAAGAAAAAGAGGATGAAGAAGGTAAAGAAGATGAAGAAGAAAAAGATGAAAAAGAAGAGTAGAAAAAAAATAAGAAGAAAAAAAAGAAGGAAAAGACGTAGGAGAAGCAAAAAAGTAGAAGAAAAAGGTAGGAGAAGAAGAAGAAGAAGAAGTAAAATAAGAAGAAGAAGAAAAAGAAGAATAAGAATGAAAATAATGAAAAGAAGAGAAAAAGAATAAGTAGAAAAAGTAAGGAAAAGTAAGATGAAGAAGTGGAAAAGGAAAAGGAAAAGGAAAAGGAAAAGGAAAAGGAAAAGGAAAAGGAAAAGGAAAAGGAAAAGGAAAAGAAATAGAAAGAGAAAAAAGAAAAAAGAAAAAAGATAAAAGATAAAAGAAAAAGGAAAGGAAATAGAAAAAGGAAAAAAGATGAAGAAAAAGAAGAGTAGAAAAAAATAAGAAGAAAAAGTAAGGAAAAGACGTAGGAGAAGCAAAAAAGTAGAAGAAAAAATAAGGAGAAGAAGAAGAAAAGAAATAAAATCGTATTCAATCTAATTTTCAAATTAGCAGAACTGACCTGACTGTATGCCGGAGACAATTCCCTTACACAAGCAATAGAATGATCAATTTAATGCCGGAGAACTTATTGACGGATAAAATAACAAAAACTAGCATTAAAAAAATGGCAGAATGGATTAAATCATCGAATGTATCTCAATCCATACACATATAAAGTACTGTTAACTACCACTATTACAACCATTATCAACTGTTAGTAAATTTAATTTATTAATTACTGTATTTTGTGAAGTCCTAAATAAGCATAAATATTTACTTCGTAGCACAACTCAGGATCAATCATCCAATGTATAAAGCACAGAATGCCTACTGCATCTGTACTATAAAATGCTTCGTAATTGTTATACATTTGAATTCAGTCTGTTTTCATGTTATTATTTGATTTGGTTCATATTATTCATATTAGCCATTTTATTCATTTGTTCATCTTATTCATATATTTTCATTTCAGTTCATATCCATATGTACTTTCATTTCAATAAATTATTTGTATTGTATCTTGAAAGTTGTTAATGATGCTCGCTGCCAGCACTCAAACCTAGGTTTTGCAGGCAGCGCCTAAAAATGTTATTGACAAAGTTTATTCTATACTAGTATACAGTACTTACAGAAATTGTTTTGTTTTTATTATTTGTGAATAGCTTTGTCATTGTCTATTATGATTTGATGTATTTTTTATATTATGGCAAATAAATAAAAATAATAAATAGAAGAGAAAGAAGAAGATAAGAATGAAAACAATGAAAAGAAGAGAAAAGGAACAAGAATAATAACAAGATGAAGAAGTGGAGAAAGTAAAAGAAGAGAAAAAAGGAAGAGGAAAAGAAAAAGAAAAAGAAAAAAGAGAAAAAGAAAAGGAAGAAGAAGGAGTCGGCGTAGCCGAGTTGGCTTATCGCTGGTCTGATAAGCCAAAGGTCCTGGATTCGATCCCAGTTGAGTACAAGATATTTTTCTCGAGCCACTCCCGTGTTTCGGAGGACACGTTAAGCCGTCGGTCCCGGTTGTATATAAAAAAAAGCAGTCGTTAAAAAAAGCGGCGAGGTGGAACTACCCGTAAGGGTCTCCCAACCACGAAAAGCCATACGAATTTACTAAGGAGAAAAAGAAAAAGAAAAAGGAAAAGGAGAAGAAATATAAAAAAAAGAAAAAGACAAAGAAAAAAATGAAGAAAAAGATATAGGGAAAAGAAGAAGAAAAAAGAAGGTGGAGATGGTGGAGAAGATGAAAAAAGAAGGGGGAGAAGAAGAAAAAGAAGGAGGAGAAGAAGAAAAAGAAGGAGGAGAAGAAAAAAGAAGGGGAAGAAGAATAAGAAAAAGAAGAAGAGAAAGAAGGAGACGAATAAGAAATAGAAAAAGAAGAAGTTGAAGAAGAAGAAGAAGAAGAAGAAGAAGAAGAAGGAGAAGCAGCAGCAGCTCAATGCACCCGCGATTATCGTCGCACTATAGTTCGCATTGTCAAAGAAATATCGCGCGTTTAGTGTCGCATCGAGGTTGCCACACACCTCAGATATCAGATTCCCTCATAACTGAAACATGATCCCCGACTAGAACTTTGATTTTATTGCTAAAGCATGACTTCTAAACGGTGCTCTGACCTCCCTGATACAAGATCAGTGCAACTAGATTGCTGATAGCCTGAAATTCAGCTCAGAAAGTTACTTTTTCGTGTCCTATTCAGCGATCAGAAGCTAAAACCACTGATTGGTAGCGCGCTGATCGAGAAGGTTGATACCAAATTTTGCTAAATCTTTTTCATACGAACATGTTTATTCGAAAGACCGAAGTGAAAGATTTTACACAAAATTTGTTTTCATTGACGTATTGTTTATATTGATATATCTCCTTGCTTAGGGTTGTTGCTATGAAGGTTGTATGATTACAATTATGAAAACAAATGGGAAGCGATAGCCGTGAGCCTAGCGGGTATCTGTTCATGCAATAAGATTAGATAAGCAACGCTCTCCTGGGACCTCTTTGTAAGGATGGCCGATTGGATTGGCCAGCAAAACACTGTTCCCTGCTGTAAAATCACTTTCTGGTGGTTATGAACCCAACTCAAATTGTAGGTCCACCATGTTTCCAATAACATTGCTCAAGTGGCGAGATGGAACTACCCGTAAGGTTCTCCTCACCAATAAAAGCCAAATGCATTTACCTTTTTCTAAAAACAAATGATTCACTGGAGTTTTTTTAAATATAAAGAGTTACCATAAACAAAACCTCTCTTGAACCATCTCTCAAACTTGTGTAAAACTTGTTCCATGATTTTATAAGTAGACACCCAAGAGTCAGTGGCAACTGTGACAGCCGTAAGAGATTTAGATCAATATTATTGATATTAATTTGAAACATATCGTTCACCTACAAGATGTGAAGAAATAGAGGGGAAGCAGACCCTAGGGCTACTTCTAAGGACTGTTTTTAAAAACTTGTAGACTATCTTTTCCTCAAGATAGCTCCTGAATAATTATTATTGCAATTAATATTCCCCGAACGCTATTGTGATTTTAAACCATGATCTATATAAGAGAAAGTATGTGTCATTCTTACGGATTTCACAAGAAACGGCCACGATTTGGAACACTACATTTGGCACAAAACTTCCTCTAAACTCGATTCAAGTGATAAAGCTACTGCAATCTTCTTAGATCTATCAAAGGCATATGATTGTGTTAATCATAGAACTTTATTGGAAATACTGCAAAATGTAGGCGTAAATGGGGTTGAGCCGAAATGGTTTGAATCATATGTTATTGAGAGAAAACAATGTGTAGAACTAACTACAGTAGTTGGGAGTAGTATAGTAAAGAATAAATCAAATAAATTAGAGGTCCAAGCTGGAGTGCCTCATTGCTCAATACTAGGTCCATTGCTTTTTTTGTTATATGTCAACCGTTTACCTAAAGAATTAATCAGTGGTAGAGCCCTCTTAAATGTGGAGAACAGCTGATAGAAGGCAGCAATTTTTAATTAACATGCTAGGAGCAGTGTGGTGACTATAGGGGAGTCAGAGCTATTGAATGTGGGGAAACATAATAAATTATTATGACAAATGGCAAGGTAAATGAACAGCTGATGACACAGATTCAAGCTTTGAATTTTTTGATGTTTGAATAATGTTATAATGAAACCATTTTTTTTTTGCTTTGCTTTAAATAATTGTGCCGTATTTAAAGTTTGGAATTAATTCTAATAACAACAGCTACAAATCCAATATAGTAAAATTAAATAAATTTGGGATACCACAAGGTGCCGTTTTGTCACCTATTTTATTCCTTCTGTACATAAACGACATCTTCAAACTGAAAATAAATGGTTCAAAAATAATTTCTTTCGCTGACGACACAGCCTTAATAGTTAATGATCGTTCATGGATGGAAACATTTTCAAAAGCTGAAAGAGAGTAATATCCACTGTTAAACAGTGGCTGGATCACAATACTTTGAGTATGAATACAACTAAAACTAAATATATTGCTTTTTCCCCTAATATAGTTGGACAACCACCTGAGGTTATGAAACTAAAGATTCATTCTAACTGTGATTTTGACAACTGGAAGGAATGTGCATGCCCTCAACTAAAAAATGAGAGATCTGTTAAGTACCTTGGTATTGTAGTTGACTGTAACCTTAGATGGGAGCCTCATGTGGAATTTATTTGTAAAAAAATGAAGTTTGTATCTTACATATTTTATAAAGTTCGTAAAATATTGAATATGGAAGAAATAAAAATCCTGTACTACGCTTATGTTCAGTCTGTACTTCAATATGGGTTGGTGGTATGGGGTGGGACGTATGATTTCTTCATGGATAGGATTTTTGTTGTTCAAAAAATGATCATTAAAACTATTTTAAACAAGCCAAGAACCCATCCCAGTAGGGAAACTTTTGATCAATTCAGGGTTATGACTGTACGCCAATTATATATAAAGAAAATAGTCCGCTACATCTGGTACAACAGAGATAGGTTTACAGTGAGAAATAATAGTAATTTATATAACTTTAGATCCGATGCTCATAATGCTTACAACATTAACCATTCTAATCTAACAATAGTACGCAGACAATTAGGCTACCTCAGTTCTAAATTAATAAACCTTATACCCAGCACATTAAATGGTTTTCTCTTTGAGGGTAGATTGAGGACAGGGCAGCAATTAAATCATTGGATTTCGGAAAATTTCTTCTTCGAAATTAGCGATTTATTATGATTTTTCTTTTTTTCCCTTTGTGTTTTTTGAGTTTGAAGAGTTTATTGTGAGTTGTGATTTGATTAATTATTGTAATAAAATTTGGAACTGGTACTCTCGCCTAGCGGTCAGGATTTTTCCTATGCTGGGTGATGCCAAGAGATTTTTATTTTCTTGTAAATTCTTATATTTGTAATAATTATTATTATAGCAAAGAAATATTTATTGTAATGCTTATATATTCTTTGGCAAATAAAATAAATTGAAAAAAAAAATTCATTGTTAGTTAATTATTTACATTTACTGTATCTACAAAACTGTCATTTTTCGTTAACATTTTCTCTGAGGATAACTCAAGTTATAATTGCCAATTTCAAAATTAATAGCTCGCGAGCGAATTCTCCAGCCCCAGTAAATTTTATTATGGTCTTGGGTCAGACATCAAAGCACCTCAAACCTCAGACGTGTGCATTCCTTGACACCCAATCTTCAGGACATTTCCGTCCCTGCAAAAAATATGTTTTCTTTCTACGATAAGTGTCTTTAAAACTAGTTTCGGAGACTTACGATTAACTTTTTTCTGAACTCTTAAACTAAAACAAAAATTATTAAAATAATTTCAGTTCATCCATTGATATCTTGAGTAGTTCTAGAGAGTACTCTTCATTATACAAAACACTAATTAATTTTAAAAGCTTTGTTCTCTTCAACCGTTTGGTACAATCTTGATTATCAAGTAGGCGGCTCTGGTGGCGCAGTTGGTTGGGGCGCTTATCTTTGATAAGATAAACTCTGGCTGGCTTCGTTTCCTACAGCCATGGGTTCGAATCCCATTCAGCCATGTTTGTTCCTCATCATTCACCCATTCACCTCATTACAAGTCTTCGGACTCATGTGGGCATCATCTGCAATAAAAAAGTAGGTAGGTTGCCTCAGGATTGACATGATGCTGAAATCGAGATTCATGCCAGGCAAATCGACTTATCTCGCTGGGTCCCTGTAATAAATAGAGTAATTAATTAATCAGGAATAATAATTTCAGTTTGAAACTTGTTTTAATGGGATAAAAAAAATGTGGAATAAATCAGCTTACTGTTAAAACTCTCAATTTTGTTAATTTCACGCATATGAAATTATCGGTTTTATGCAATTTTAATCACTACAATACGGCATCTCAACATCCAGTAATCGTTTTGAATGCGCTGATAGAAGATCAGAAGATACTCCTCATCCTCTATCTAAATCTCCATCTTTATTGTGATTACAAAATTCCACAATTCTGTACAAAATTTCCCTGAGAGTAGTCTGGTGTTTCTCATCATCGATTAGATGAATGGTAGCTGTTCATTTCTAGAATGAAGCCGGTTTGTAATGGAGATTAGTAATTAATGGGCTGATTTTTCAGACATCGTGAAGATCTCTCATTTAGTTGATTGTTTGAAGAGAGTGCTGGTGATGAGAAGATGCGCGCATGGCCTGAGAGTATTAGAGAGACATTGAAGCGAAGTTTATGAAGAGGCGTACTGTGAACGAAAATAAAAGATCAAGGAGAGAGTAAGAAGATAGTGTGAGGGAGTGGAAAAGAGGAGGAGAAGTGAAAAGGAGATAATGATGGAGGAGGAGGAGGAGGAGGAGGAGGAAGAGGAGGAGGAGGAGGAGGAGGAGAGGAGGAGGAGGAGGAGGAAGAGGAGGAGGAGGAGAAGGAGGAGGAGGAGGAGGAGGAGGAGGAGGTAGAGGAGGAAAAGGTAGAGGAGGAGGAGGTAGAGGAGGAGGAGGAGAAGGAGGAGGAGGAGGAGGAGGAGGAGGTAGAGGAGGAGGAGGTAGAGGAGGAGGAGGAGGAGGAGGAGGAGGAGGAGAAGGAGGAGGAAGAGGAGGAGGAGATGAGGAAGAGGGAGGAGGAGGAGGAGGAGGAGGAGGTGGTGGAGGAGGTGGAGGAGGAGGTGGAGGAGGAGGAGGTAGAGGAGGAGGAGGAGAAGGAGGAGGAGGAGGAGGAGGAGGAGGAGAAGGAGGTGATTGAGTAGGAGGGGGGGAGAATGAGGAGGAGGAAGAGGAAGAGTGGAGGAAGGGGAGGGGGAGAAGGATGAGGAGGAAGAGGAAGAGATGAGGAAGAGGGAGGAGGAGGAGGAGGAGGAGGAGGAGGTGGTGGAGGAGGTGGAGGAGGAGGTGGAGGAGGAGGAGGAGGTAGAGGAGGAGGAGGAGAAGGAGGAGGAGGAGGAGGAAGAGATGAGGAAGGGGAGGGGGAGAAGGATGAGGAGGAAGAGGAAGAGATGAGGAAGAGGGAGGAGGAGGAGGAGGAGGAGGTGGTGGAGGAGGTGGAGGAGGAGGTGGATGAGGAGGTGGAGGAGGAGGGGGAGGAGGAGAAGGAGGAGGAGGAGGATTAGGAGGAGGAGGAAGAGGAGGAGGAGGAGAAGGAGGAGGGGGAGGAGGAGCAGGAAGAGAAAGAGGAAGAAGATGAGGGAGAGGAAGAGGCAGTTGAGAAGAATCAGAAGATGAAAAAAAATTGGTAGAATAGTAGAAAGAAATAAAAGATGAAAAGGTGGCGTTGAAAAAAAAAGATCAAGAGAAATAATAGGAAAATAGAATGGTGATAAACAAGAAGAATATAATGAAAAGAGGAGAGATGGAAGAAGATGTATCAAACGAAGTAGATGAATGAAATAGGTGAAGAAGTAAGAGAAGAAAAGAAAGGGAAAAGAAGAAAAAGGAGATGAAGAAGAAGTAAGATTGATAGAAGATGATTGAGTAGGAGAAGAAGGAGAAGGAGGAGAAAGATTAATTGGAAGACAGGAAATGAAAAGAAGAAGAAGAAGAAGAAGAAGAAGAAGAAGAAGTAGAAGAAGAAGAAAAAGAAGACGAAGGAAAAGAAGAAGAATAAGAAAAATAAGGAAGAAGAAAAAAATATGAAGTAGAAGAATAAGATGAAGTGGAAGAAGACGAAGAAGAGAAAGGAGAAGATAGAACTGGGGAGAGGATGAAGGCATGGGTGGAAATAACGAAAAGGTGGATGTAAAGGAAAGCAACGAAGAGAATGAAGTAGTAGGCGGAGGACTGGTAGTAGAAAAATGAGAAGGAAGGAAAATCGGAAAGAGAGGATATTAGTTCGTACAGTAGAGAGGATGCTACTACAACAAATGCTGATCGTTTTCAGATTGTCTGTCGAATTTATCGCATTATCTCTGTGTTGTGATGAAGATTTGGCGTCTGCCTTTTTCCAGTAGGGTGGGGGGGGGGGGGGCAGTGAGTTCAAGAGGTCGACAGTGTGAACCCCCCCCTTTCTGATCCTAATAAGTAGTAACTTGCAGCGCTGATTAGCTGGAGCCGCATGCAAAACGCCTGCAGCGGCCACAGAAAGCTACGAAAAATCATTTCTGCTCATCTTCTAGTCTTCTTTTCATTAAATCCTCGCGCATTTGTAATTGGGCAAACGAATTTCAGACGCCAGACAACGTGATGGTGAGTCGAAAAGAGAAAGAGAGTCGATGAGTGAGAGAGAGTGAATGAAAGAGAGAGGAAACAAGAAAGAGAGTTAGTGGGAGAGAGTAGAGTGGTGAATGGTAGAATGAGAGATTGAGTGAATGAATGGGTACTTTTTCTCCTGGCAAGGTTAGGCCCACTTTTTATCATGAATAATAAGACGAAATTGTCACAACCACATTTATTAAAAATATTGAGAAACTAGTTTCGGTCGTTATACCATTATCATTCTCAATCAAACTAAAACTAAAGTACAGAGAAGCTGAATACATACTAAACATGGAATGATACTATTGGCTAAGCGAGAAAGAGGCTGACACTTCATTGTTGTGATTGGCTAACAAGCCACGCCCCCTGGTGGGAGGAGTAGGGGTGTGTTTGTGTGTGTGTGTGTGTGTGCATTAATTTCACAAAAACGGCAACGATTTGGGACACTAAATTTGCCACAAAGCTACCTTTTTAAACTCGATTCAGTGCACCTCGAAAACCAATTTTTATTTTCCTTTCAAACTTTTCAAAATTAATGTTCAAATTTCACTAATGAGCCCAGAATAGAACAGTTTTTGGTGGCAATTGATCTATTCCACAAGTGATTTCAAACTTTTGATACATTTTCTGTGAAAATTATTTTAAAATCATTCGTTAGATTGAAATGAAAAATATGCCATTTTATCCCACGAGGTGTCTTTAAGTTATGGAAAATTTATCAACAGTTTAAAATCACTCATAGGTGAGATAAATTGCCCCCAAAAACCGAAAAAATTAAACTAAAGACCCCCATATTTCACAAAATAATTGTAGAAAAAAAGGTTTTCCTCACAGCAATAGATAACATTTCAAAGCCCTAATAATATTCAATACAAGAAACTTCGAAAAAAATATGACCAAAAACCCTACGCTCAGCCTTAATAAAGGCTCATTGGAAATTGCTCATACTCATATTGTAAATTCATAATTATTCAGATTTTTTGTTAGAAATTGTTGTTGCAAGTACATTATTAAGTAAAAGCAGTCAGCTAAAAAACAAAAAAAAAATCTGATTATATTGGTTACTTTTTTTGAATCGTCTTGAAGAGTTCCGCCATGTAGTAGCCTGTAATACAAGAGTAGTCTATAAGACAAGTCGGTTTTTTTTCTGAGGATGAAGCCTACATAGGTCTGAGACCTGTGCATGGGTAATGAATTGGATGATGGTGATTGATTTTTTTTTTTTTTTTTTTTTTTTTTTTGGAGGATGAAGCCCACATAGGTCTGAAACCTGTGCGTGGGTTGATGATGGTGATGGATGAGTTGGACCTACAGTTTTAGGTGGGTTCCGAACCACCGGGAAGTGATTCTACAGCAGAGAACAGAGTCTTTTTTGCTTGCCATTCCAATCGGTCACCCTTTTAAGAGCGCCCAGGAGTTTCGTAGCTTATCTATGATTGAACAGATACCTGCTACGGCACTCGGCTATCACTTCCCTAACAGTTCAAATCGTATTTACAATATTTCCAACTTTATATACTAGTTGGTTAAAATAAATGCAATAACATTAGTTGGGGCTTTTCCCTCACAGCAATAGATAACATTTCAAAGCCCTAATAATATTCAATACAAGAAACTTCGAAAAAATGATTATGACCAAAAACCCTATGCACAGCCTCAATACGAAAGTATGGAAATAGTATATCGCCTGAAACAGGGGCGTATTCAAGGGGGGTCCCCGGGTTCGGACGGGTTCGGACCCCCCCCCCCCCCCCATTTGAGATGACTAAGCACTAGATAGAATGCTTTTTTGCTATAGGGAAGGTTCTTGAGAATAATTCTATACCAGTTATACCAATGATAATAATTCTAGTGAACAAAATTTAATCTAGACGGAATTAATATTTACAATATTGGAGTGTTAACTCAGCATGGCGCTTTTAGGATTGGATTTGATATTGCCGGTAGGGGGGGGGGGTAGTCAAGGAGTGTTGTGTGTTGTATGTAGGTGAGAGGACAAGTCTGGTAAAGTGGATCCCCCCTTGAAAAATTTCTGGATACGCTTATTGCCTGAAATATAAACATTGTAGAAATTGAATAATTCACGAAGGAAACTTCAAACCCACGATAATTATAATCGACGTTTCAATGAGTGAGATGCCTCACAAATAATCACTACCTCAGATAATTGCCTCGATGATAAAGTTGTTATCGGTGTATTCAATGTATTATCTGATGGCCGTGGGATTCCACACTGAGATCTAGAAGGCATTGGCGAATATTCATCCAACCACTACTTTCATTCATTTCGGATGTAATTGAAATTGACCAGCGCTGTAAGCGGTAATGGGATAAACAGTAATTATTATTGTTGAAGAAGCGCCATGTCTTGTACGAAAAAACAAGCAGGATCCATCAGACACCGTTTCTGATTCCAGTAAGGCGCAAATAAGTTTCAACAGTTTCTTCGGCATCCAAAATAATTGAGCTGAGATCTACGCTTGTGATAGGATAAATTACTATAAGCACACACTCACGCATTACATTGCTAATTTACTTGTTCCATTACCGCATGGGAATCAAACTTCTTAATGGCAATATAAGCTATTAATTAGTTAAATTGATAGAGAGTTTGAGAAAACAGCGCACACTAACTTTAACCTGATCACTCTGTCAAAGATTGTTCTACAGCCAGGGGTCCCTCGTCGCGGAGGGGGTGGTAAACGAACGGGACAAGCCCCCCTCCCACCCAGGAGGTCTTTAAAGACGTTTTAGCAGGCAATGTTAGGGCTACAGATCTTGTTTTATATAAATGAATAAATAGGAAAAACCTTGGACCAAGGCGTACCGAAAACGGATATAGATTACAGAGAACGTCTAAAGTTGAAGAATATTCTAATATAGAGACAGATATGAGGGAATACGCCTTAAATTTAGGTCACATTATGAGGCTTCCAGACAATAAACTAACAAAAAGAACTGTGAACTATGTAGCATCACTTGTCAATGGAGGAGAATGGATACGAAATGTTAAAAAAGACCTAGTACTGGCCAAAATAACCAAAAAAGAAATTTACAATAGGAAAAACTTCAGAATAAAACTTTATAAATGGGAAGTTATACCAAAGAGAATACCTCCAAGAGTAGGAACAAAATGGAGTGAAGAGAAAAAAGCTGAATTCGCACAAAAATGAAAAGCTGGTGGGCAGAACAAGTCCAAAAAAATTAACCATCTCTTCTTTTCCCTCTCCCAAAAGAGTTTTCTCTGCAAAAGAGTTTTCTCTGCCATGCACTCTTTGAAAAAAAGGGCAAGACATCCTTCCCAGGCATATACGACTACTACTTGTCAAAACTCTCATTTTCCCATACTTCATGTACTGCAATTCAGTTATAAACGATATGACAGTAACACTCAATGAAAGGTTTCAGCGTAGTCAGAACTACTGCATGCGTTTTGTTTACTCCCTACAACGTCATGAGCATATAACCCAATCCTACATTCATAGTAACACCTTAAAATTACCTGATCAGAGGCTTATCAGAATACTTAAACTTCTAAAAAGCATTCTCAATAGTGGAACTCCTAAATATTTTAAAAATGATTTTAAGTTTGTGTCTGAAGGTAGGAGAAACAACGTTTCCCACACCAGAAATGGTAACAGAACTCTTAGGATGCCAAATCACCGGACAACACTTTATACTAAGTCTTTTGTTGTTAGCGCTTGTCGTGCTTGGAATCTACTCCCACTTTCAATTAGGAATCATGAGAGCCGAGTGGGCTTCTCCCTGTCTCTGAGGAGACATCTATTGGAGAAAATGGCAGCGTCTGTCCGGCCTTGAGGCAACTGCATGATCAATAATACTATAATCCTTTAAGTTAGGTTAGGTTATTATCTATAATGTAAATTATTTATCTATTCATTTTTATAATACTTTTTTTGAATCCACAAATTATTTTTAATATGCTTTCATTTTTTGTTTTAATGTATAAATGTATAATGTGAAACTTTTTAATTTTAATTTATCTCATTTGAATTGATTTATTGCATTTAGATAACCCATTTTAGAATATAAATCATACACATCAATGTAAACTAGTAGGACATGATGAGGTAAAAGGTTAAGTGTAAGAATGGCCTCAATGGCCAAGACTTCGCCTCTTTGTGTAATTCATCTCTCAGATCCAGGCTCTATTTTTGTTATGTTTTTTATTTTTTAAACAATCGCATCCATAGTTTGTAATTTACCTTAAAATAGTTAATATAGTTGTATTTATAATCTTTTCTACTCAAACTATTCAACCATTATATTTACTTTTCAAAAGCAACTGTACTTGACTTCAACTAGGGGATCTGAGAGTTGCTAATATTAATAATACTTCTATCATTCATTCATATACATTGTAAATTTACACAAATAAAGTCATCTGAATCTGAATCTGAATCCCACTCCTCCTCCTCTTCCTCTTCCTTTTCCTCTGCCCCTTCCTCTTCCTTTTCCTCTGCCCCTTCCTCTTCCTCATCCTCTTCCTCTTCCTCATCCTCTTCCTCTTCCTCTTCCTCTCCCTCTTCCTCTTCATCTTCCTCCTCCTCCTCTTCCTTCTCCTCCTCCTCTCTTCCTCCTCCTCATAATCACCATCATCATCATCTCACTCTTTTTTCTAATTTATCGTCGTTTTCTTTTCTACTCTTGTTTATATTGCTGTTGTTTCCATTGCTATTTCCATTTTACTATCCTTCTCCATCTCTTTCTTATTTGCCTGCAAACAAACAGTTGCTACAAGAAGAGAAAAAGATAAAGCCAAGCAGAGAACTTTCTACGAATTTGTTGTCACTTCCCCTTTTAGCCAAGCAGACTCTAATATTGTTCGAGATCGGAATTTATTATAAAATGTCTCGAGTCGCTGTTACTTCTAGTCTGCGTGCTGGAACCGGTTCCTGAATAACTGAGTATATAACAGTGAACAGTGATTGACAAATTTCTTCCTCCTTATAAGGCAGCTGTATGGCCTGATTAACTAGGCGCCTCTGCTGTGCAATATTTATGCACTGTACTTGCTTGCTTGTAAGCTATCTCATTGGTCACAGTGAAACAAACTTTTTTTATTGCTCTCACTTCTGCTATCAATCGGGTAAAAACATTGAAGAATAATAAACCATAATTTATTGAAGATGAAACACTACCATAAATATCAAGCAATGAACTCTCCAGTCTCTCACTCTCAATAGAACTCTCCAGTGATATTCTCCTAAAAGAGGATACTATTGAATTTTATAACACTGCAACATAACAAATAATTTCATAATTCTCTCAACTGAACCCAAAGGGCGAGGGTGATATTGTGGGAAATATCCATAACAAATAATAAGACTTGATGTCAAACCAAATTTATTAAAAACCGTGAGAAACTAGTCTTGGTTGTTACACCATTATCAATCTCAAACAAACTAAAACAAAGGTACAGACTAGCTTAGCTTAATATATTATACTAAACACAGAATGATACTATTGGCTGAGAGTGATAGTGCCTCTCATAGGCTGACCTTCATTGAAGGTCTGTGATTGGCTGAAGGCCCTAACAAGTCACGCCCACTGGTGGGAGGAGCACTTATGACACTGATTGCAATCAAATTGGCAAAATTATTCTTGACCATTCTGTTGCTCCTCCCACCAGTGGGCGTGAATGTTAGGGCCTTCAGCCAATCACAGACCTTCAATGAAGGTCAGCCTATGAGAGGCACTATCACCCACAGCTAATAGTACCATTCTGTGTTTAGTATAATATATTAAGCTATATATTAAGTATGTATTACACATGTAAGTAACATGTAACAGCAAGTATCATATGTTTAGTGTATATTAAGCTATTCTGTACATAAGTTTTAGTTTGTTTAAAATTGATAACGGTGTAACAACCGAAACTAGCATCTCATGTTTTTCAATAAATGTGGTTCTGACAACTTCAAGTCTTATTATTCAATATGAACCCTACATCTCTACCTAAAGCTACTAAAACTCCACCTGAATTACCTGGCCAACGTAATTGGGTGTCGTATCATCTGTGCATTCTGCAAGAATTGTCTTCTAATTCCGCTGGGGTAAACGTAAAACGGCCATATTTTCCAAAACTTCTTGTCAATAGAGCTAAATTTAGAAACAGTAGATGATGATATATTATTTGTACTTCAGGGTTTTGTTTCTTTTTTGTCGTATTCTCCTAGTATATTGTCCTATTCTCCTAGAATTCTCCTAGTTTTTATAATAAAACAATCAAATTGAATGCTAAATGTAACAGTTAAAACAGCTGATCATCGCTTAATTTTCAAACGATCCTCTTAGCATCAGGCTAGTGGGGTCAACTAAGAAAATTAGAGATCGAAAAATTTAACAAATTATTCCTGTTTGAGTTTACAAATTTGACAAATTATTCTTGACCATTTTCACAAATTTGAAATATAATCTTTGACTAATTCCATAAATTCATACATCATCAATCCTGTAGCAGGAGCTGTTTACACAATAATCAGGGTTTATGCTGACAGGCAATTATTTTTGGCTGGCCAAATGAATGGAAACTTAATCACGAGGTCTGCTTACATATTCTTATCACGCTTCGCAGCAACCAACAAAGAATAAAACGAAGAAGAGAAATGAAGAATTAAGAGAGAAACGAAGAAAATGAAGAGAGAAGGAGTGTGTAAAAGAATGCCAAGAAAGTCGTTTGAGAACTGGAATTGGCTAGAGGCGGTGCAAAACTAATGGCTGATAGCTACTAATGGTAAATGCACACGGGCCAAACGTTGATAGCCGGGTAAGTTGGGAAAATGAGCCAGGAAAAGATATAATAAAATTCTGGTACAACAAACGGATTCTTAAATTGTTAGGTACTATTAATAGCGACTGCGGATCTCAAGTTTACTTTGCTTTGGACTAGTCTGTCACTCATGCTCTATCTGTCTCACCCTCTCTCTCTCAATGAATAATAAGACGAAATTATCATAACCACATTTATTAAAAAATATAGACACTAGTTTCGGCTGTTACTCCATCATCCATCTCAGACAAACTAAAACTAAAGTCCAGAGTAGCTTACACTATACACGGAATGATACTGTCACGGGTTCTATGTCTGAAATAACGCTGGCAACACTTAAATTTATCACTCGAACTTTATTTACACAAATAATCACAACACTCACTGATCAGTAATGTCTTACAGAAAAATAAGCAATTAAAAAACAGATAAAACGATATTGTTCAACTGATAATGAGTTTTCAATATTACCATACAAAAATCAATCACTGAATGTCAAAAGGCCGATCTAATCTTAAATAATAACTCTACAATAAACTGTCCAATAATATTCAAAAAGAAACGTCGAGGAAGAACAATTAACTTATGTAGCACAAGTCCATAATACAGTAATAGGTAAAAGAATTATCACTATAGAACTGTCAAGAGAATTATCACTACAGACAACGAAAGTTCATTGCATGGTTTGAAACAGCGCCAACGGGATTGCACTGTCTGTATTTACGGGAACTGTCACTACTACCACTTATCAACTCATAACAACAACTGAGCTACTGAACTGTCACACTTGTTTATCACGACGAATTTCAAACAAGACTGAACTAATTTACAAAAGTCTCCCTCTATTTATATAATTTTTCATAATTGAGATATCTCTCGATTTTTCTATTAACTTCTACCGATTTCTAAAATAAACAATGGAAGGCCTTCACACCTTCCACAATATTCGATAAGATTCCATTAATGTCTAATAAAACAACTAGAACATTCTACAAATTACCAAGTAAACAACATAAAAGTGTCAAAAGCAGAGTAATTAATTGCTTAGAAGTAAGCATTTACATAGCAGATAACACCGAGAACCACTGTCCTTTCTCTCTATTTTCATTCTCATATTTGCTACAATACTATTGGCCAAATAATGATAGGCTGACCTTCATTGACGGTTGTTATTGGCTGAAAGCCATAACAGGGCACGCCCTCTGGTGGGAGGAGCAACAAGCAAAAATAAGAATCAAATCAAGAACTAAAAACTGTGAACATATAGAAAGTAACAAAAAAGAACAATACGCAAGTAAATTAGGATACAATTTAATGATTTTAATTTAGAAAATTGAAGGTCACTGAAATGCAGTTAAGGTTAACACGAAAGTGCCATTATTAAAATGTAGGTCAGAATTATGATGAAACCAAGTTAGATGTATTGAATTGGCTAAAATAGATTTGATCATTTAGGCCAGTATTGGAATAGTTTTTTACGATTTGATTGGCAAAGGCAGACAATTGAACATTTTAGAAGCTTAAGAGATAACTAGGTTGGTAAAATATATTCCAATACTTGTTTAAATGATCAAATTTATTTTGATCAATTTAATACGACTAACATGGTTTCATTTTAATTCTGACCTACATTTTAATAACGGTACATTCTCATCTTTCTCGAATGACCTTGACTGGATTTCAGTAGATTTCAATTTTTTTATTTTAAAATGTTTTTTTCTTAGCCTACTTGTGTATTGTTCTTTTTTGTTGCTTTCTATGTTTTCACAGTAATATCAATAAAAAAAGTTTGGTTTACTGTGACCAATGAGAGGTTACAATTTCATGTCTTATTAATCATTATGGATATTGTTTCGTATTTAGTGTAGTTTAAGTTAATTTATGTTTTATCTCTGCTCAACATGTGTAGCTGTTACTTGACTTTCTATAGTGTTGCCATGGCAACCAGTTTTATTGGCCACTGCGCATGCTAGAGTTGTAATGGCAGTTTGAATGGTAACTCACAATTGCATTCTTGTTGAAACCGCATCGCTATGAACAAATCGTCGTTCTAACCTCAATTAATAGTAGCCTATTCGTTACAACCGCAATAATTACTTATTAATTTATTATTTTGTAAAACCTCAATATTCGGTTTATTGAAGCCTCATTTGCTTATAACCGCAACTACCACTTTATTTTTCTTGTTCTTTAATTCAAAACCTCCAGTATCTTATATCGGCCGTGAAATTAGTTCCATCCTATTTATTCTAAAATAATTCTTCATTCATCCTCACCGACCTCACTCCTCAGTGCATACAAATACCTCGAGTGCTACGTATTATCATCAGTGACTCATCTCATCAACGTGTGCACACGCATCGGCGTCTACAGAAACGACTTCTCATATGGTGATAGGAACATTAACAAGGTATTACTCAACTATTCCTTTTTATTTTATTACAACCTCATTTCCTACCCGTCTTACCGCAGGTCCTCCATTTATATCCTATGTTTTACAGCCTCATTTGAAAATTCTATATTCTACACCTCATTGCTCAATCCCCAACATTTTGGTCATCCGGGCCCCGGATCGGATCATTTTTTATTTTCATTCTATGGAAATACATATTCATTGCTCATTAAATAAAGCTATCATTTTTGGTGCAAGTACAAGTTATACGGTATTACAAGTTACAAAGCACATTGTTCAAACGAGTTCACTATCAATGCCTTGCAAGTTAAAATTTGTCTATTGTGCTCAAAAGTCGTAAACAACTCATTGTTTTGTTTCATCGTGATTATAACGGAGCTCTGTAGTATTCAGGCTGACATTATAGCTGAGCATTGCGTCGTCAAGGTCAACTTTGTTTACATTGAACTTGAAAATAACCTACTATTCATTCACTAATAGCTTATGCTATCAAATGAGAATAACTGCTTATGGCTTGTGGCGTATTTCTAATTGAAATAAATACTTATTGTTATTCCGTGTACTTGACTGATAATTATATTCAATTGTGTAAAATTACATTACTTTTTTTCAAAATTGAAATATTATTTGATTTATTCATATCATACTTCGAATGTTCAATAAGTATAATATCTTGCATTCAATTCGTAACTTGAGTGAATTCAATTCAGATAATTGTTTAATTCAATTGAATTCTCAGAATATTCATGCTTATTGATAAACGCATTACTTGTTTTATATTTCGAATATTATTAGATTTCTTTTGTGAATGCTTGCCACTTATCACTCAATTTGTAATCGTAATTACCTCAATTACTACCACGGCAGTGTGTGGAGTCATGTTATCAGCTTATTATCACTATTATTAGTGCAATCTCATTTAGTTATTATACCCCGGGTTATTATATTGTCAACTTCAATACTTGTGATAATTTATTACTGTTTTCAAATAGGTAACTTAGTTAGTTATAATGGCTAAATCGTTAGCAGTGATCACCGCTAAGAAGAATAATGCTTTTGAACAAATTCAAATCTTATTTGATATGTCAAAAAAGATCTCTGATAAGGAAATTTATCAGAAATTACTCGCTCGTTCAAAATCTCTGAACAAATTAAGATCAGACTTATCAGACTCACTGGATTGTTATCATGAATTACAGTTAGAAGAAGACAAAGAATTCAAACCAAATTATGCACCTCTTAATAGTGCTGATGAAATGATTGACTCTATTAATCTCACGTTACACAACTTAGAAACGAAATTGAATCAGTCTAAAGTAAAAAATGAACAGCCAGTTCGCTTACCTAAGCTTGACTTGAAACAATTTTCTGGAAACCCTCTCGATTGGACCTCATTTATTAATTTATACAATTCAAGCATTCATTCAAATTCTACATTATCAGGTGTAGTCAAACTTCAATACCTGTTGAGCTCAGTCTCAGGAGAACCTCTTGATTTAATTAAATCATTACCACTAACTGAGAGTAATTATCAGATTGCCTATGACTTGCTTCATGAACGCTATAATTCACCTCGCCGATTGATAACACTGCATCTCAATAAAATTCTCGATTTACCCAATATCACTCATCAACCGGCTCAAATGCGGAAATTTTTGAACTCCTACAATGAGAATACACAAGCTTTGAAGGGATTAAAAATTGATATAACCGCTGATAATCCTTTACTGTGTGCTATGATGATGCGAAAAATGGATAATAACCTCCGAAAAAAGTTTGAACATTTTCGTTCTTTGAACAAATCTAGCGAATCTGTACTTACTGAAGCAAAAGAAATAATTACTTTTTTAACTCAGGAGTGCAATGAAATTGAAAATTCAAATCTTCACTCTTCTTCTACCTCAAAAACCGCTTCAATGTCTACTTCAGTATCTGAAAATAAATTCTTTCCTAAAATAAATAGGAGTTTTTCTACAAACAAGGTAGCATTGATGACTACTTATAATGATGAAATCAAAAGTGACACAAAACCTTATGACTGTTTTGTTTGTCATAACAATGAACATAAGATTTATTTATGTCCTGTGTTCAAAAACAATGCACCCAAAGCACGTTTTCAAATTGTCAAAGAAAATAAAAGATGCATTTCTTGTTTAGGAAATCATACTCTTGACAAGTGTAAATCGAAATCAAACTGTTTCACATGTCATAAAAGGCACCATACTTTGTTGCACTTTGAAAATAACCACTCAACTGTCAATATGACACCTCTCCAACCCAGCAGCCGTGCAGTTTCTGTGGGTCAACCTCAAGTCAACATGACACCTCCTTCAGTAGTACTGACCACTACTGAGAATAATCAACCCTCTCATCGTTCATCAATGTCTACAGTGCTATTGGGAACGCTACTCGTTAAAATTACCTCTCCTCATGGAAAAAGTTATGTTTTCCGCGCCCTCGCAGATTCTGGTAGTCAGTCATGTTTCATCAATGAACATGCTGCACAAGTATTAAGTGCATCTCGCACTAAGAGCAACCACAGTGTTGTTGGATTTTCTCAAGCCCCCATACGTTCTAAGGGCCTCACCTCTCTTTCTATTGAAACTCTGAGTGGAAAAGTGATTTCACTTAATCAAGAGTTCTTGATTATTGATAAAATTTGTGTTGATATACCTCGCATGGAAATTGATCCAGAGGTATTGGAAAAGGTTCGACCATATATTCTGGCTGACCCTACATTTAATCTAGCTGGAGGCATCGACATTCTTCTTGGTGGCTCTGTTTTTCCTCTTCTGCTCAACCAGATTGTTCATCATCTTGGTCCTGGCCTGCCGAGTTTAATTGGGACTCATCTTGGTTTTATGGTCATGGGTGAGACTCCATGCAAGCCTAAAGCTGATTCTTCCATCACTCTGCAAGCATCAGCCACCCTCTTGGCTATCAACAATTTGGATTTGCATAACTCTCTCCAACGCTTTTGGGAACAAGAAGAGCCTCCAATGGCATCTGAAAAATCTGAAGAAGAAAAATTGTGTGATGAACATTTCCTCTCAACCTATTCACGTGATGAATCTGGACGATTTTGTGTCAGACTGCCATTCAAGGCTAACCACCCCACTTTGGGTCAGTCTAAAGCCAATGCTGAACAAAGATTAAATTCTATAGAAAGGAAATTCAAGGCGCAACCTCATTTTCAGTCTTTGTATACTGATTTCATGTCAGAATATTTGACATTAGGTCATATGGAACTGAATAGTACCACTGATCTATCTACTCCTCATTATTTTCTACCACATCATGGTGTCCTCAAAGAAGCTAGCAGCACTACTCGTCTACGCACTGTATTTGATGCTAGTGCAAAAACCTCAACTGGTATTTCCTTGAACCAGATTCTCCTCACTGGAAGGAAAATGCAGACCAATATTTGTGATTTGTTGCTGGTATTCCGCTTGCACAAGATTGTCTTTTCTTGTGATATACGTCAAATGTATAGGCAAATCAAAGTTCACCCTGATGACCAGTGCTATCAATTGATTTTATGGCGTACTGATGCTACTCAGCCTGCATCTGTCTTCAAATTGACCACAGTAACATATGGCATGAGCTGTTCTCCATATCTTGCTATAAGAACTCTTCATCAACTTGCCACTGAAGAAGGCAATTCCTACCCAGAAGCAGCTGAACTTCTGCGTTCTCAAACCTTTGTTGATGATGTCATTGCTGGTGCCAACTCCGAAGAAGAGGCTTTAAGACTGCAACAACAACTTATCTCTCTACTCAAATGTGGTGAATTTGAATTACGTAAATGGACTTCAAATTCTAATGCACTTCTTTCCAGCTTTCCTGATGGTCACCTTGAGAAACCGGTATTTCTTCAGGATGATCAACAACCTCATTTCAAAATCCTTGGTATCCAATGGTCAGCAGCAAATGATTGTTTTGCCTACAACTTCAATCTTCCTCATGATGCTACCACTAAGCGTAAAGTACTAAGTGTGATAGCCAAGATCTATGACCCTTGTGGATTCCTCTCACCAGTGGTTCTGTGGGCTAAATGCTTCATGCAACTTCTTTGGACAAAGGGCCTAAATTGGGACCAACCTCTACCTCCTGAACTGCTTGCAATGTGGCAAAGCTTTGTTGACACATCAGCCACACTTCAAGATATCTCCATACCACGAGCTCTACAGTTCTTACACTCAAGCCTCATTGAACTTCATGGTTTTGCAGATGCTTCTGAACGTGGATTTGCCGCAGTGATATATCTCAGGACATCACAAACTGATACTTCCCCCACTGTCCAGTTACTCATCTCCAAAACCAGAGTGGCCCCTTTGAAAAAACTCACTCTACCACGTCTAGAACTGTGTGCTGCTCACTTGCTTGCTCAACTGACTTCATATGTGATCTCAACCTTTCACAAAAAACTGGAGTTTTCTTCTATCACATTATGGTGTGACTCTACTGTGGCCTTGACTTGGTTACAGACTCCTCCGCATCGTCTTAAAACTTTCATAGCAAACCGGGTTGCTCAAACCCAAGAATTGGTACCAACTGATAGCTGGAGACACATTTCTGGTGAACAAAACCCTGCAGACTGTGCTTCACGTGGTATACTTCCAGCTGAACTACCCACTCACAACTTGTGGTGGACAGGTCCACCCTGGCTACAGAAGCCTTCCAACCTCTGGCCTACATCTGCATTCACTCCAGTGGAACTTGCTGATACTGATGAGAGCAAACCTCTGTCACCCATCACTCTCGTTGCTACTGCACCTCTTGAATGGGATCTCCTACAAAAATTTTCTCACTTCAGTAAACTTCAGCGTGTTATGGCCTACATCCTCCGCTTTGTCTTCAATACTCGACACCCACCAAAGAAGATTGGCCCTCTCTCCACCCGAGAATTGGCTACTGCCAAATGTATAATCTTCAGACAAGTTCAAGACTCAGCCTTTCGAGAAGACATTGCCAAGCTGAAAATTGACAAAACCTCCACTGTATCAAACTCACTTTGCCGCCTCTCTCCGTATCTTGATGATGACGGTCTCCTGCGAGTTGGAGGACGTCTCAAGCATTGTCATATACCTCAAGATGTTCAACATCCTATCATCCTTCCAAAGCAACATCATGTGGTCAACCTCATGATTGACTCCTACCACCGACAATATTTGCATTCTGGAGCTCAACTAACACAATCTCTTCTTTCACAACATGTTTGGATACTCTCTGCACGTAGTATCATCCGCTCTCGAATTTTTAAGTGCAATGTTTGCTTTCGACACAAACCTCGCCACAACATTCCACCCATGGGGCATCTACCTCAGGCTCGTGTGACACCTTCTCGCCCTTTCCTCAATACTGGGATTGATTATGCTGGCCCATTCAATATCAAGGTGCACAACCTCAGATCCACATCACTCACAAAGGCCTACATATGTGCTTTCGTATGCATGGTCACCAAAGCAATCCACATTGAGGTGGTAACAGACTTGTCTTCTGAGGCCTTCATTGCTGCCTTGAAAAGATTTGTTTCTCGCCGTGGTCTCTGCAAAAACCTCTACTCTGACTGTGGGACTAATTTTGTTGGTGCTAACAATACCTTCCAAGCACTTTCCAAGTCAAAGCAACTCCTACTCTCTGAATTTGCTGCTACACAAGGCATTACTTTCCACTTCAACCCACCTGCAGCTCCACATCAGGGTGGCCTTTGGGAAGCAGCAATCAAGAGCATCAAGCACCATCTCCGACGTGTCATTGGAGAACACACATTAACACTTGTTGAATTCACGACACTGGTCACTCAAATAGAGGCAATATTGAATTCAAGACCTCTCACACCTCTATCAAACGATCCTAATGATGTCTCAGCACTTACACCAGGTCACTTCTTGATTGGATCTCCTTTGGTGGCAGTTCCTGAAGAAGACATACAAAATGTCAACCTCAATCGCCTCAAACATTGGAAATTGATTGAAGCATTCCACCAGCACATTTGGAAGAGATGGCATTTGGAATATATCCATACCCTTCAACAGAAAGCCAAATGGAATAAGGCTGTTGATAATCTCCACATTGGTGACCTTGTCTTGGTCCATCAACCAACTCCACCACTTACCTGGCCATTAGCACGCATTACTGGTGTCTCTCCAGGACAAGATGGAATTGTTCGTGTGGTGCATTTGAAGACTCGCCAAGGAACCTTGACACGTCCATCCCACAAGGTGTTTCCACTACCCGCAAACTCCAAATAATTTATAGCCCAGCTTGGCACCCTTGTAATTAGTGTTATGAACTTTATTCACTAGTTGTGAACTTTATTATTTTTTTTTTATCATTCTTGTTGAATCCAGGTGGATTCAAGGCCCCCGCTATGTTTCGTATTTAGTGTAGTTTAAGTTAATTTATGTTTTATCTCTGCTCAACATGTGTAGCTGTTACTTGACTTTCTATAGTGTTGCCATGGCAACCAGTTTTATTGGCCACTGCGCATGCTAGAGTTGTAATGGCAGTTTGAATGGTAACTCACAATTGCATTCTTGTTGAAACCGCATCGCTATGAACAAATCGTCGTTCTAACCTCAATTAATAGTAGCCTATTCGTTACAACCGCAATAATTACTTATTAATTTATTATTTTGTAAAACCTCAATATTCGGTTTATTGAAGCCTCATTTGCTTATAACCGCAACTACCACTTTATTTTTCTTGTTCTTTAATTCAAAACCTCCAGTATCTTATATCGGCCGTGAAATTAGTTCCATCCTATTTATTCTAAAATAATTCTTCATTCATCCTCACCGACCTCACTCCTCAGTGCATACAAATACCTCGAGTGCTACGTATTATCATCAGTGACTCATCTCATCAACGTGTGCACACGCATCGGCGTCTACAGAAACGACTTCTCATATGGTGATAGGAACATTAACAAGGTATTACTCAACTATTCCTTTTTATTTTATTACAACCTCATTTCCTACCCGTCTTACCGCAGGTCCTCCATTTATATCCTATGTTTTACAGCCTCATTTGAAAATTCTATATTCTACACCTCATTGCTCAATCCCCAACAGATATCTTCCACAATATCACCTTCGCCACTACAAATAAATTTTTTACTTTGTTTTAATTCATAGAATATTATGTTTTCCCTATTGCTATTGATAAGTGGACTACTAAATGTTTTATTTAATATTTATTGTGTTTGCCTGGTTTGGTGGTAAAGGATAAAAAGTGGCTTTCTTTGTAGTGGTGAAGGTTATATTGTGGAAGGTATCCATAATGAATAATAAGACGAAATTGTCACAACCACATTTATTAAAAAATATTGAGAAACTAGTTTTGGTTGTTATACCATTATCAATCTCAATCAAACTAAAACAAAAGTACAGAGAAGCTGAATATTTATACTGAACATGGAAGAGTATAACCCCTCTTATTTTTTAATATATAAAATTCTCAAGTCACAGTGTTTGTTTCCATACTCCTTCAAAACGGCTTAACCGATTTTAATAAAATCTCAAATATACGTTCGGTAGGTCTGCAAATAGGTTTTTATCTATTTTTTATACTCCTAAGTGCTATTGTTTAATAAATATTCTTAATTTAGTAATTTTTGACTTCGGTCGGTAACTGCACAAGTGATAATAATAATTAATCAGTTATCCCAACCAGCTGATACCATTCTACCCCCACCAGGTGTCAATTTTGTTCGAATAGGACAGTTTTACACATAACCGGCAGTCGGGTAAAGTTGGGCATTCACGTTCCGATTTGCAGTTGACTTGTGGTTCAGCCTCCTAAGTTGGATCCGATATTGGAACGTGAGTGGGCTTGTTGGATAGTTGGAAATGTAGATGGATGACTAAAGAGACGACTGGAAATCCGACTTCCGACTGTCGACGATGTTGAAGCGTGAGTGGGGGAGTCGGATCAAAGTCGTCCAACTTACCTCAGTTAGTGCTTGAGCTTCGGGCAACTTCGGTTACATTTTTCGGCTCGAGAGCGACGTTCACAGCTGACTAGCAATAAAGTTGGATTGCAAGTAGGAGCGTGAGTGGAGTCGACTATACAACTAGCAGTCCTACTAGCAGTCCTACTAGTCGTACTGCAAATCGGAACGTGAATGCCCAGCTTAATCGGTGTCGTTTACCAGGCCGATCTTTGTATCATACGGAGCGCTTCACATCTACCCGATTTTTGAAATCATATGATGCAATTTAATCATGCCGGGTTGACGACATCTGTTACCCAAAGCTGGTAATGTACGAAACAAGCCTGTAATGTCCCGTTTTGGCCAATCAGGTGAACTTAATTTGAATCAAGAATAAGAAAAATAGTTATTTATGTATTAAGAGCGTGAAGCACGACTTTATCGCTTGAGCCAAAACATTTACTGCGCTTCGCATAGCGGAGCGCAGTAATTTTGCAAGAGCGATAAAGAAGCTTCACACGCGAATTACATACAATATCTTTCCTACAACTGCAGTTTTGGATTCCAAAACAATAAAAGCTTGTAATTTGTAGCATCACAGACCGTGTGCGGATTTGGTTAGCGTGCGACATTTTCAAGGTTATGAGAATATCACGGATTCCGAGATCCACCAATGAGAAGACATCAAAATAGAAGCGTAAAGAAAACAGCTGGCGAGCGTAATAGTATATTACGTTACAAGTGCGGGAAATGGTGTTTAACATACGAGTATGATAAGTTAACGCACGAGACGAAGTCGAGTGCGGTATTATCATACGAGTTGGTAAACATCTTCCCGGACGAGTTATGTACGATATTTTTCGTCATACAAGTCTAAAATAGCAGATAAGAAACTATAAACCATTGTTATACAAACATAACCTCAACACACCAAATCACAGCAACTCAAGGTGAAATGGGCAATAATGGTTCTAGACCAGCTGATCTAGCTTTCGACCAAATGGTTTTTCAGTGAAGTGGTAGCCAGCAGCCACCCATAAGAGTGCGGTAATAATCATCAAATGACATCAGCTGTTTTTGATTTCTGTAAACAGCTGTTTACCACATTGATTCCTTGACTGGTAAACTGTCCATAACCTACAAGTATGATGAAAAGTACTTTACCGCTCGCAGAGCAGTAAATAGGCATTTTACAATTAGTTTTCAGTATGTAAAGAACTACTTTAGCTGTAGGAAAATATCATTATTTCTGTTTATAAATGAACATCATACAGGGATCCACCAATAAAAATCCTGTATAAATAAACATGACACGCAAAACAAGAGCCCTAGGACTAACTTCTACCCTTATAGACATAGGAGGTTTAAATTTGAAATAATAATAATAATAATAATAATTTCTCTGAGCAAATTGCAATTGCCCAGAGGAGTTTAATGAAATAAAATAAAACAAAAGCATATAATAAATTGAGAATACAATTTTGTAGTTTCTATATTAAGCAATATTGTTAACTATGATCACCCCACTATATAAAATATGTATCGGGATGAACAGTCTAGAAATCCAAAACAAACTTTGAATATAGTGCTGAATTCAGTATTACAACCACTACCACCACCACTACTACTACGCTACTAACACCACCACGACTACATTAGTTTCTACTACTAATATGTAATACTAACCACTACAAATATTAATACCAATACCACTACAACTACCGCACTAACCATAATTCTAAATAATCAATTAAATCATTAACAAAATCATCATCATATAAGTATTAAATATTATTTATATAATCTTAAATATTTATTTATTCGATCATATCACCATCAATTGTTAGGTGTTGTACAATACTTCACATTCTATGTAGTTCATTTCTATCAACCATTTTTTTAATAAGCTCTTAAATGTTGATAAATTTACTGCCTCTTTCAAAAAACCTGGCATTCTATTAAATAGTTTAGAACCAATATACAATGCAGATTTTTGTGCAAAAGTTGTGTTGGCCCTGGGTATTGCAATATCTCTATTGCAGGCTCTGGTGTTGTGTTCATGTTCAACGTATTGAATATGTATTGGATATCTCTTTATGTAGGTGATAACTACTAAAATGTATAGCTGTCTAACACTGAGCACCCTGTAATCCCTAAACAGTTGTATTGATGGAAATAGTGGGCGTTTGTGACAAATCACCCTAAGCAGAAGTTTTTGTGTTTTCAAAAGTGGATCTATTGTAATATGATAAGCTCCTCCCCAAACAAGGATACCATATCTAATTATTGATTCTACAAGAGAATAGTAAACCACTTTCAGAGTTGGCTCTGGCAATATGTTCCGTAACTGAGTGAAAACATATAACAGCTTTCGCAGCTTTTTTACAACACCCTCTACTTGTCTATCCCATCGGAACATATCATCCACCAAAACTCCCAAATATTTCACAGTGCTTGATCTCATTATTACTGGGCAATTGCATGCCACATCATTCTGTTTACATTTGTGTATCTGCAAAGTGTTTTTAAGGGGTTTCGTGGCTTCTTTCAGGGAGAAAACCAAAAACACTGTCTTTTCCGCATTCAAAGTCAGAAGGTTATCATCAAGCCAGGACGAAACCTTACTGAGCTCCAGCTCTGCTGTTCTGTAAACCTCTTCCCATGAATCACCATTAAACAAAAGTGCAGTATCGTCAGCAAAGGCTACCAGTTTTCCATTTATTTCTAGTGAGCATAGATCATTAGCAAAAATAAGATACAAAATTGGTCCCAGCACAGTCCCCTGAGGTACCCCAAATTCAACATTTATATCCTCACTCAATCGATTTCCAATTTTTGTTGCCTGAGTTCTATTTCTGAGATAGGACTTGAACCAACAATGAGTGACTCCTCGAATACCAATTGCCTCTAGTTTTTTCAAAAGAAGGTCGTGTGAAACTGTGTCGAAAGCTTTAGCCAGATCTAAAAAAATTCCTATGCATTTACCATTCCTATCAAGACTTTCAGTAATATATTTGGACAATTCGAAGAGTGGATCTTCTGTACTCTTACCTGCACGGAAACCATATTGATTGCAGGATAAAATTCTATTCCTATCTAAGTAATTTATGAGACGCCTTTTCATTAGTTTTTCCAAGATCTTTGATAGATTACTTACTAGTGAGATTGGCCTGTAGTTCCCAAGTAACTGTTTATCACCTCCCTTATGAAGGGGCCTTACACATACCTTCTTCATGAGATCAGGAAATACCCCATTTTCAAAGCTCAAGTTGAATATGTACACTAATGGTTTGACTATGTACTCCTTTACACTTTTTATAATGTCATTACTCAATCCATCCCTACCTGGCGAGCTATCATTTTTAAGTGTACTCATTGTAGCAAGTACTTCATGCTCATCCACTGGACAAAGGAACATGGATGATGAAATTTGTCTATATGGTTGATAATTAGAAATTATCTCTTCTAAAGGTTTATTCAATTTACTACTAATGTTATGTGCCATCTTTTTACCTATATGAGCAAAATGATTGTTGACATATTTTAATACATCATCTGGGCGTTCATCCAGTGAAATTATATCATCTTCAAATTGAATTTTATCCAGATCTTGCTTAGTTTTATTCAGTGATCCTGCCACTTCTTTTATAACCGACCATGTTTTCTTCATATTACTTCCAGCCCGCTCAATTTTACTTTTAAAATAATCCTCTTTAGTGCGTTGTATGAGTGAATTAAGTAGATTTCTGTACCTACGGTAGTAATCAGAACGCTGAACATCATTGGGGTGCTGTTTCCGTTTCAAATTTAAATCGTCTCTGGTCTTTATAGCTCTTATTAGACCCTGAGTTATCCAGGGCTTTATTGGTTTGAGTTTCTTGTTTGATAGATAAGAATTTGTATTAATTGCTATATGCCTACTAAAAATGTTGATAAATTTCTCATATGCTCTATTAGTGTCTCTTAATTCATAAACAGGAAGCCATTCCTCGATAGAAAGTTGAGCCCTCAATCCAACTAAATTCACAGACTTCCTTATAGTATTATTTTCATTGGAAGCATAATTGCGATTTTGACAGTCTGAATCACCTACTCCTATAATCGTCATGAAGTGATCTGTTATAGAGTTCTCATAAACAATAGGAAGTATTCTACTACTAAAATTAACCAAGATATGATCAATACATGAATGTGTATCCTCAGTTACCCTAGTTGGGTTTTTTATACAATGCCTGAGTCCATACTCACTTACTAGATCTAAGTAATCATGAACCTGGTTGTTGTGTGGAGGAAGAGTGTTTATATTTATATCGCCCAAACACATAACAGGCCTACCCCTCAAGTTATCCAGAATCAGTCTAAGGCCAGCCAAGAAGTCAGAGATATCATGCTGTGATGGTGACCGATATATTGCAATAATATTCAGCACTTTTTTATTGAAAATAAATATTACTTCTTTGAGAGGTGGTGAGTAAGAAAACAACGGATGATCAGCTGGAAGAGCCCTAGGACTAACTTCTTCCCTAATAGTCCTATAAATGTGAAAGGTGGCGAATAAAAAATTCAAGGAGAATTTCTTTTGAGATCGCAGCAACGCGCGACGGGCCAACTAGTTATAACATAGATTTATAGAAGAACTACTTCAAAATAAAAAATTATAATTTCTTCATAACTCAATCTAAAATATCTCAGCTAATTTCAGTTTATTGTTCAGAACCCTCCCTACTGTACACCTAATCGCTTTCTTTTGCATAGGGTGTTTAAGACCCAAAAGAAAGCGGTTAGGTGTATGGAAAGAGTAAATAGATTAGATTCATGTAGGCCGTTGTTTGGTCTCCTAACTGTACCCTGCTTATATGTGTATGAAGCTACTTTATATGTAAAAACGATTGATATTAACCAAAATCTTGACGTACACGATTATAATACAAGAAGCCGAGATTATCACTTGGTGAGTCACAATAGTAGCTTATTCAAACGAAAACCTAGTTATATTGGTAGGAAACTCTACAAAAAGCTACCACCGTTTTTAAAGAGTCTTGAAAATATAGAAATATTTAAAAAACAATTGAAAAAATAGCTGTTTTCTTTACGCTTCTGTTTTGATTTTGATGCCTTCTCATTGGTGGATCACAGAATCCGTGAAATTCACATAACCTCAACAATGGCGAACGCTAACCAAATCCGCGCATGGTCTGTGATGTTACAAACTACAAGGTTTTATTGTGTTGGAATCCAGAACTGCAGTTTTAGGAAAAATATTGTATGCCATTCGCGCGTGAAGCTTCTTTATCGCTCTCGCTAAATTACTGAAGTAATGTTTACAAAAGTAAATGTTTTGGCTCGAGCGATAAAGTCGCGCTTCACGCTCTTAATACATAAATAACTATTATAGTGTACAAGAGTACCTTTCTCATCAAAATTAAGCCTCACCTCAACTTATTGATATATAGTAAAAAAATGATAACTTGTGTATAGATTGTATAATTGTTGATCTGACTTGTCTCATACTTCTTAACTGGAGTCCCCAAGACGTAATCTATAGAAAAAATATCTCCTCAATACCCCTCATCAACCCCCCCCCCCTGGCACCACACATGCCAACAACCGGAAGTAGCCAAGTCACTGTTGTGAATGGTGAATAGAGCTGCTGATCAAGAAGCAGTGCAGTGCCGACTGGGCGCCAAATGAGCGCGCCAAAAAAGGCAGAAGGCAGTGGCTCGTGCTAACCACCATAGATCAAGGTGGCCGTGGCCACGCCATGCATTTAGTTCATGTGTCTGTCAATCACTCTTCACTTTGCCCCCGTCCCCCCCCCCTCTCATATATCCGAATTCAATCGCGTGACTCTCGCTAATCACTCTTCGTTATCCACTCCTACTTCAGCTTCCAGAAATTCTACGTTCTTCTTTTTATTCTTCTCCTGCTCTTTTTATCTCTCCTTCTTCTTCTTCTTCTTCTTCTTCTTCTTCTTCATCTTTTTCTTCTTATTAGTCATCTTTTTCTTCTTCTTCTTCTTTTTCTTCTTCTTCTTCTTCTTCTTCTTCTTCTTTTTCTTCTACTTCTTTTTCTTCTTCTTCTTCTTCTTTTTCTTCTTCATAGTAATCTTTTTCTTCTTCATAGTAATCTTCTTCTTCTTTTACTTCTTTTTCTTCTACTTCCTCCTTTCTTTCCTCTCCTTCTCCTCCTTCTTCTTATTCCTCTTCTTCTTCTTATTCCTCTTCTTCTTCTTCTTCTCGTTTTTCACCTTCTTCCACTTTTTTTCATTTATTTCTTTTCAAATACTCCTCCTTCTTCTTTTTCTCGTTCTTCTTTTTTACCTCCTCCTCCTTCTGCTTCTTCTTCTTTTTTTCTTCCTCTTCTTTCTCACCTTCAACAGTCCTTCTTCTTTATTTCCTTTTACTTCTTATTTTTCTCCCTCTACTTATCCTCCTTCTTCTTATTCCTATTATTTTTCTCCTCCTTCTCCTGCTCCGTCTTTTATCTTCCTATTCTTCTTCTCCTTCTTCTAATTCCTCTTCTTCTTCTCCCTTTTCATCTTCCTCTTCCCCTTTTTTTTCATCTATTTCTTCTCAACTTTCCCCTGTTTCTTATTATTTCTCCTCTCACTCTTCTCATCAGTCCTTTTTCTTCTTTTTCCTTCTACTTCTTCTACCTCTTCTCCTTCTTCTCTATCTTCTTTTTAGTCTTCTTCTTTTCCTTCTACTTCTTCTTCTTCTTCATCTTTTTCTTGTTCTTTTTTCTTCCACTTCATCTTCTCCTCCATCTTATTCTTCTTCTTCTTTTTCTGCTTCTTCGCTTTGCTCCTCTTCTTCTTTTCCTCTTTCTTCCTATGCCTCTTCTTCTTCTCCTTATTAACCTTCTTCTTCTCCTTATTAACCTTCTTCTTCTTTTTCTTCCTCTTCTTCTCCTCCTCCTTCGCTTTCTTCCCCTTCTTCTTCTCCTCCTTCTTCTTATGCCTCTTCTTCTTCCCCTTATCCACCTTCTTCTTCGTTATTCATCTACTTCTTTTGCTGCTTCTTTTTTTCTTCTTATTCATCTTCTTTTCCTCTTTTTCCTCTTTCTTCTTATCCACCTTCTTCTTTCCCACCTTTTTCTTATTCCTCCTCTTCTTCTTCTCCTATTTCACCTATTTTTTTCACTTTTTTATTTTTTTCTGAACTATCTTCTTTCTTTTTTTCGTTTTTCTCCTCCTCCTCTTTTCTTCTTTTCTTCATCTTCTGCTCCTTCTTCTCCTCCTTCTTCATCCTTATTTTTCTTGTTCTTCTTCTCCCTCCTCTTCTTCTTTTTATTCTTCTCCCTCTTCTTCTCTTTTTTTCTTCTTCTTCTCTTTCCTCCACTTCTACTTCTTCTTATTCATAGTTATTCTCCTTTTTCTAATCCCCCATTTCCAGCTCTTTTCCAGCAGTAGCTCATCAAATAGATTATTTCTTTCAACACCTAGAAGCGTTGAATAAATAAAGCATAGAGGTCGCCGGTCACCTCATTGTCATTCCCTCCACTTCTTTCCACCAGACCTGTAATTATCCCCTTCTCACTCTACTCTCAAATCTTGTTCGTCTCTTTCTATTCTTACATTCTCCATTTCTCTAATCAATCCACTTCTACCTATTCATGCCGCTCCATTTCACTCTTATCATCTATTTCTCTTCCTCCCGTATTTTCTGAACATCTTTTCTCCTTTTCTATCTCATTATCGGCGTTCTCTTCACTCTGTCGCTTCTCTTTTTCAACAATCAATCAATCATGAAAATATTGATGCATGCTGACAGGGGAAAGTACAATCAATCAGTCATCAGCTGATTTGCCAAATTAGGTTCTGTCGTGTCAACTTATCAATACTTATGAAGATCAATCATTTGGATGAAATTGGTAATATTGTATGTAAGATCTTTACGATGAATTTGCTGGGTTTTTTTACGATGTATTTGCTGGG
The DNA here is from genome assembly GCA_948455865.1 of Conomelus anceps. Classification (NCBI taxonomy): domain Eukaryota; kingdom Metazoa; phylum Arthropoda; class Insecta; order Hemiptera; family Delphacidae; genus Conomelus; species Conomelus anceps. The sequence goes on along the minus strand of OX418226.1, from coordinate 12,241,231 downwards.
TTTTTGTACGATGAATTTGCTGGGTTTTTTTTTTCAATTTTCTGGACAATTAAGAGCACTTTCAAACTAGTATATGCAACGCTGTTCGCCAAATACTCCTTAATAACTTAATATTATGTTCGATATTTTTTGTTAATCACCATAGCAACAAGATAATATTTTTCGGCTCAAAAGTATTTTATAACAATTTAATATTATAAACTAGTTTTAAAAGTTTTCAGTGTTTCGTTTCAAGTCAACTTTTAAGTTAATTAAGTGAGAAGATTCATTTAGTTATTTTTTGAGTGAAGGTTTTTAGCAAATCTTGAATTTTTAGCCCGCGTTAACCTCAATGTTTTGGACAATGTAAAATATTCTAAATTTGTGAAGGGAGCAGTTTTGGACTTGCGTCCGTTGCGCCTTCACATTCGTTGTAAATTTGTCCCAATAGATAAATAAATAATAATTAATAATCACTTCAGAACTTTTTCAATTTTCATTTATATTTTATTCTATTATTACTAATTATATAGTCTCTCAGTTCGAAGTTATCAAGGCTAAGTTTGATGGACGAATTTTTGTCCAGACTTCGCCCTTATTACTTAAATGCTTCACATAAACTTTTATTGTTAATATCAAAGTTTTTTCTAACTTTCTTTGTAGTGGCGAAGGTGATATTGTGGAAGGTATCCATAATGAATAATAAGACGAAATTGTCACAACCACATTTATTAAAACTTTTTAAATAGTTCCAGCCCACATTTAAAAAAAAAACAGTTCGTGCGTGTATTTCTCAGTTGACATTGACTGCATTACAGTGAGCTTCAAATTTTTTAGTTTTAATTTGGTTCAATTCGTATCACGTATTTTTCTTCTTTGTTGCTTTCTTGATGTTCACAGTGTTTAGTTATTGATTTGACTCGTATTTTGGCTTGTTACTCCGCCCACCAGGGGGCGTGACTTGTCAGCCAATCACAACCTTCAATGAAGGTCAGCCTCTTTCCCGCTTAGCCAATAGTATCATTCCATGTTCAGTATATATTAAGCTTCTCTGTACTTTAGTTTGATTGAGATTGATAATGGTTGATGATTGATAATGGTGTAACAACCGAAACTAGTTTCTCAAAGTTTTAATAAATGTGCTTGTAACAATTTCGTCTTATTATTCATTAAAGTTTTCTCTCATATACAATCTATTGTGTTTTTAATAATATTCTTTTTAATCAGTCACAATGGAATTTTGTAAATTTTCGTGAATAAAGTAATTTTATCTTATCTTATCTTAGTAGCTTTTTTTATTTATATTTTTACTGGGAGGATGAAGCCCACAGAGGTCTGAGACCTGTGCGTGGGTAATGAGTTGGATGATGGTGATTTATGAGCTGGACCTACAGTTTTAGGTGGGTTCTGAACCACAGAGAAGTGATTTTACAGCATAGAACAGTGTCTCTTTTTCTAGCTAATCTAATCGGTCACCCTTACAAAGAGTGCCCAGGAGAACGCAGCTTATCTCTGATTGAACAGATAACTGCTAGGGCTTACGGCTATCACTTCCCACGAGACCTGTTTACATGTGTGATGTTTTCCATGACGAAATACTTGATGAACAATCTAATAATTATCAAAGCTGACACTGTATTTCTATTCAAATTATGATTTTTAGTCACTTAAACTGGAGGGATTCATTTCTCTTCTAAAGAGAAACTTCATCAGCCTGCCGCCAGAGGTCATGTTTTGTTGAGATTAGGATGAGCGGCCATTATGTAATTGAAAATGGCGCTGGATTTGAATTGTGTTTGGTCATAGAGTAAGCTGGTTCTGTCTGTTTATTGTGTTTGAATATTTCATATTGTTCCTGTGTATTTAGTTTGTTGCTTTTGTGTTTGTTAATTAAGAGATCTGCAAATTTTGAGTCAGTGTTGGAATATAGTTTTTTGATGTACCCTTTGTATATTGTATTGAATGATCTGCCTGTTTGTCCTATGTAGTATTTGAGGAATATATTGCATTTGAGCTTTTAAAGACTTGTTCTTTTTGTTAGGTGAGAGGTTTTGTTGACTTTATTATTTAAAAATCCATAAACTAAATACTTATTTGTGGCTTTATTGAGATAAAGTTCACAAAACCTCTCACCTAACAAACAGTACAATTTACAAAAAGGTAGTTTACTTTATAAAAAACATTAAAAATTCACATCTTCAGTGCAAAAAAAACAGTTTATTTGTGAACTTTTTTCAGATGAACTAAATGATATTTCGCCCTTCTCAATTTCGTAACTTTTTGAACACTACCATAAGTTATCTATCAGAAAAGAAAAACTCCAAACTGGATTCCCGGGCAAGACCGAGTAAAATTCTAGTAAACCATATAAAATGTGCCAACCCATTATAGTTTTGATGAGAAAATCTTGGAGTTGAAAAATCAAATTCTTGTAATAGTTATTTATGTATTGAGAGCGTGAAGCGGGACTTTATCGCTCGAGCCAAAACATTTACTGCGCGACGCATAGCGGAGCGCAGTAATTTTGCGAGAGCGATAAAGAAGCTTCACGCGCGAATTACATACAATATTTTTCCTAAAACTGCAGTTCTGGATTCCAACACAATAAAACCTTGTAGTTTGTAACATCACAGACCATGCGCGGATTTGGTTAGCGTTCGCCATTGTTCAGGTTATGTGAATTTCACGGATTCCGTGATCCACCAATGAGAAGGCATCAAAATCAAAACAGAAGCGTAAAGAAAACAGCTGGCGAGCGTAAAGTACTTTACCGCTTGCGAAGCAGTAAAGAGGTATTTTACAATTAGTTTTCGGTACATAAAGAACTACTTTACGAGCAGTTGTAGGAAAAAATAATAATGATACACTTGATGCAGTTACAGAAGCGGGTTTGAGAGCTGTCATCAGACGATGCTTGTAATTTTTCGGTATCGATCAGCTTGTATTTTGATTTGAATCAGCCGGCTTCTACTCAAACAAACAGGCCTAATAGGGACTGTATAATCTTCTCCTTCTTCTTCTTCTCCTCCCCCTCCTCCACTTTCTCCTCCACCTCATCCCCTTCCTCCTCCTCCTACTCCTCCTCCTCCTCCTCGTCCTCCTCGTTCTCATCCTCCTCCTACTCCTCCTCCTCCTCCTCGTCCTCCTCCTCCTCCTCCTCCTCCTCCTCCTCCTCCTTCTCCTCCTGCTCCTCCTACTCCTCCTCCTCCTCCTCCTCCTCCTCCTCCTCCTCCTCCTCTTCCTCCTCCTCCTACTTATACTCCTCCTCCTACTCCTTCTCCTCCTTCGCAGTCACCTCCAATCATCACCATTCCACCATCGTGTACATTGAATTCTCCAACAGTTAGCTTCTACAGTCCATCCGTCCACAGACCTCTTCACTGTTCTTCTCCATAGCATAGAATGCCATGCCAGTCCGGTCGCCGGCTCGTTAGAGTGTTTGTTCGCGCCAACAATAAAAAATTCCTTTCGCCCACCAAAGTCAACACCGTTTTCAACACTTTACGAGCGCAAAGTGGCGACCTCTTTGACCCCATATATCCCATCTTCCATCCCCCTTATATTTCCTCTTATCCCCCCTTATGTCCACTCTTTTATCCTCTCTTTCTCACTCTTTCCTCTCCTTGAAATAGCAAAGAGGGGTGGGGGAGAGGTGCTCGCACAGTCTATCAGCGCTCTATGATTTTATGATACATAAATAAATAATATCACACAGAAATAGGTTCTATGAGGAGCATTTGTACCGTAGGTGAGCCATTTAATAGACTATCAACACACATGAATTAATTTGGTCGTGATTAGAATTTTTTCAAAAAATTTTTTAATATTTTTCTCACTTCAATTCTATTATCATATTTCGAGTTATTTAATACAATCAGCCACGCTATGTAATTATTTATTTCTGTTAAAGTCGTTCTGAAAACTTCATTAATGTATCTGATATGTACAAGGTTGAGTGGTACAGAAGACTTGATAGTCTTAACTTTTCTTTTTTTTTATTGCGGATGAAGCCCACATGAGTCTGTAGACTTGTGCGTGGGTAATGAGGTGAATGGGTGAATGATGAGAAACATACATGTTTGAATGAAATTCGAACTCGTGGCTGCAGAAGACGAAGTCATCTAGAGCCCTATATTATCACAGACAAGCGTTCCAACCAACTGAGCTACAAGAGCCGCTACAATTGCAATAACTAGAAAATTAAACCTGAATTTGCAATAACTAGAAAATTAAGCCTACAATTGCAATAACTAAAAAATTAAGCCTGAATTTGCAATAACTAGAAAATTAAGCCTACATTTGCAATAACTAGAAAATTAAGCCTACAATTGCAATAACTAGAAAATTGAGCCTAAAACTGCAATAACTAGAAAATTTAGCCTACAATTGCAATAACTAGAAAATTAAGCCTACAATTGCAATAGCTAGAAAATTAAGTCTAAATTTGCAATAACTAGAAAATTAAGCCTAAATTTGTAATAACTAGAAAACTAAGCCTACAATTGCAGTAACTAGAAAATAAAGCCTACAATTGCAATAACTAAAGAATTAATCCTACATTTGCAATAACTAGAAAACTAAGCCTACAATTGCAATAACTAGGAAATTAAGCCTAAAATTGCAATAACTAGAAAACTAAGCCTACAATTGCAATAGCTAGAAAATTAAGTCTAAATTTGCAATAACTAGAAAATTAAGCCTAAATTTGTAATAACTAGAAAACTAAGCCTACAATTGCAGTAACTAGAAAATAAAGCCTACAATTGCAATAACTAAAGAATTAATCCTACATTTGCAATAACTAGAAAACTAAGCCTACAATTGCAATAACTAGGAAATTAAGCCTACAATTGCAGTAACTAGAAAATTAAGCCTACAATTGCAGTAACTAAAGAATTAATCCTAAATTTGCAATAACTAGAAAACTAAGCCTACAATTGCAATAACTAGGAAATTAAGCCTAAAATTGCAATAACTAGAAAACTAAGCCTACAATTGCAATAACTAGAAAATTAAGCCTAAATTTGCAATAACTAGGAAATTAAGCCTAAAATTGCAATAACTAGAAAACTAAGCCTACAATTGCAATAACTAGAAAATTAAGCCTAAATTTGCAATAACTAGAAAACTAAGCCTAAAATTGCAATAACTAGAAAACTAAGCCTACAATTGCAATAACTAGAAAATTAAGCCTACAATTGCAATAACTATAAAATTAAGCCTCACCTCAAATGTTTAAGATGTGTACAAGATGTTTACTATCTTGTATATATAATAACTATTATAGTTTTTAATGTGACTTGTCTTATACTCCATACCCGAATTCTTCAAGACGTAATCCTCAAAAAAAATCAATCTTCTATTACAGTGTTATGATATTCGCAGTAGTTCTCACTTTAAACTCCGAAATGAGTGACGTGTGGAAGGTTAACTTCGATAGCTTCAGGATACTTATTAAATTTTAATCATAACTCGACTCTTAACTAGGACTTGTATGTGGTCAATCGCCTACCTAAGAACTAACTCTTTCATAAAATGCCGCCAATAGGAGACGACTCAATTAACTTGATGTACAGTTAACGCACGTATAGCAACGTTATATAGATATATAAATAGGCAAAAACAGGTGCATATATACAGGTATAGAGTAGGCCTGGTTGCCCCAGCGGGTTCCTACTAATAGACATAGGTATGGAGACCGCACAACCAGGTTCAGTTTAGACGTTTCCACACACTTGGGACGCCATTATCAATTTGTACACGTATAAATTCTTAATTTATTGTTGAGAAACTTGGTCCGACATCTCTTCATGGCCGGGCTGAAATTTCTCTACATGCTGTTCGAAAAATGTGCTAGTGGAAAAAGTTAATTTTTCATCCTCCTCTGGAGTCTGAACAAGTCCGGCCAAGTAATGAACTCCCGGAAGCTTTTAAGCACAAATATCATGAGGAAGCAGGTTTGTTACGGCCTAAGAAATATCTATCATAATGATCAACAACATACCGTACACACTTCATGTTTTAACTTATCCATTTCGAAATTCGTGAGTTAGGAATTGGGAGTATTTGGTTAAGCTACTTAAAATCAATTTTTAAGAAAATTACTGATTTCTTGTTCTATGACGAACTGCGTTGTTAATATTAACTTTTTAAGTAAATTCAACGACTTGCGGTCAATCTTTTTTGTTAAGAATAAGTAGTATTTTACTTACTGTAAAATATTACGGATTTTAACAACTCAAAAACGTTCGGCCTACAAAGTAAGTAAAATACGACTTATTCTTAATAAAAATTTGTCTGTAAGTCGTTGAATTCACTTGAAAAGTTAATTTTAAGAAAAATTGGAATATCTGTAACTTGAATGTAGTTTAAAAAAGTGTTGCTGTATTTTCCCAATATCAAGAAGCCGAGGAGATTATCACTTGGTGAGTTACAATAGTAGCTTATTCAAACAAAAACCTAGTTATATTGGTAGGAAACACTACAAGCTACCGCAGTTTTTAAAGTCTTCAAAATATAGGAATATTTTAAAAACAATTGAAATAATATTTAATTGATAAAGCTTTTTATAGTGTACTAGATTTCCTTTCACATAAAAATTAAGCCTCACCTCAACTAATTGATTTATAGTAATTATGGTAACTAGTGTATAAGATTGTAAAATTGTTTATCTGACATTCCTTGTTCTCTTTAACTAGAGTCTCCAAGACGTAATCTACAAAAAAATAATAAAATAACTCGAAATTTATTGCCATCAATATAGTTCATATTAGCCTAGAAATTTCCAGAAATTTCTTCATTTCTCGATCTCTTAGAAAATGTTCTAGTAGATTCTCGATTGTGTCAGTGTCACATATAGATAGAAGTGAGTGAGACATTCGAGGAGAGTGAGTCAAGAAGAGTCAATTTACAATCTCTTTAAAGCACGTTCGTCAACAATGGAAGCGATGTGTAAAAAACAAATAGTTTCAACAATAGTTTTTTCAGCATCATAGCACTACTAAATGCTGTGATGGTATAAAAGTAGCATAGTATGATAGCAGCTTGGTATAAAAGTGGTATGGATAATGAACCATCATTAAAGTAGTGCGTTTGTGCAACAAGGGTTTCTCTGAGTATCTGAAGTATAAAATTAAAGTGTGCTTTTAAAAGTTAGTAGTTTTTGATAATTTTTTGTAGATTACGTCTAGGAGACTCCAGTTAAGGAGTATAAGACAAGTCAGATCAACAATTATACAATCTTATACACTAGTTACCATAATTACTATACCAATTAGTTGAGGTGAGGCTTAATTTTGATGTGAAAGGAACTCTTGTACACTATAAAGAACTTTATCGACTAAATATTTTTTTAATTGTTTTTTAAATATTTCTATATTTTCATGACTTTAAAAACTGCGGTAGCTTGTTGTAGAGTTTCCTACCAATATAACTAGGTTTTTGTTTGAATAAGCTACTATTGTGACTCACCAAGTGATAATCTCCTCGGCTTCTTGTATCATAATCGTGTACGTCAAGATTTCGGTTAATATCACTCATTTTTACACATAAATAGTAGTTTCATACACATATGAGCAGGATACAGTTAGGAGACCAAGTCTCTTGAACAACGGCCTACATGAATCTAATCTATTTACTCTTTCTATACACCTAACCGCTTTCTTTTGGATCTTAAACACCCTATCAAGATTTTGTTTTGATGAATTACCCCATACTAAGATAGCATACCTAATATGTGACAGTTTTGGCCCGTGGTAAGTTGAAAAAAGTAACTTTTTGTCATTCAATCTAGCGAGCTGTCGCAGGACAAATACCCCAGATGAAATTTTACAACATATTTTTTCAATGTATGGAGCCCAGGTCAATCGTCTATCCAACAAAACTCCTAGAAATGCAATCTTTTCTTCCTGTTCTAGTTGATTATCGTTTACAAACACGTTTATAGCCCGATCTTCATTTGAATTATGTCTGTTTTTGAATTGTATACAATGCCTAGTCTAAATGGCCGAAAAATGTCCGTTACGAAGGTGTTTTAAGAGCTCATCTTTTATGCAAAATAAAAGTCTTTGAAGTGTTGGTTGCTAAGTAGAGCCAAAAGCAGCACGAGCCACCACCCGCCACCTCAGGACCACCACAGTCGACTTAAATAACAGCCGCTGTCACTTCCTATTGGTCTCTTTGACTTTTTCTGCTTTAATTCCCACTGTACAAATATTTTTCCATTTATTTTAACAGCGGCTATCTTCAACGCGCAAGGATTAGAGTGACTGACAACAGCACATTAAATCCGCTTCATTCTCCATTCAAAATGTTGGAACTGTTTCCTCATTTCAAAATTCCTTTTCCTTCTTCTTCTTCTTCTTTGCCTTCGTTCTTTTTTCATCGAAATCCCTCTATGATCTTCCGATATTTGATTTTTACACATCACACACCAATAATCCTTATTCTCATTTTTGTCAAACATTTTGCTCTCCGTCATGGTTCTTCAACATCCGCCTCGCACAGTTGTTTTTTATATCATTTTTCTTCTTCTACTTCTCGTTATTGCTTCTCTTTCATCTTTTTTTATTTTCTAATATTTTTCCAATCCCTCTTCCTCTGTTCTTCTCTCTCTGAATTCTCATTCTTCTTCTTTTTTTCTTCTTTTTCCTCTTCTTCATCTTCATTTCTTTTTCTTCTCCTTCTTTTTTCTTCTTCTTCTCCTTTTCTGTCCTTCTTCAACTCCTTTTCATTGCTGTTCCTCTTCTTCTTCTCCTTCTTTTTTGTCCTTTTTCCCCTCATTTTCATTGCTGTTCCTCTTTTTCTTCTTTTGTTTCATCTTCTTCTCCTTCATCTTTTTTTGTCCTTCTTCAACTCCTTTTCATTGTTCTTCTTCTTCTTCCAAACAACCTTTCTATTCCACCTTTCCACTCTCACCCCTTCCTTATCATATAAGGAAGCCTTAGGGAGCCTTAGGCGGCTCGGAACTATCTGATCATGACTATCAAATCTTAGAGGTGGGGTTGCAAGGTCATAAATCAATTAAAAAGAGTAGAGTAATGAAAGAAATTCAACAATGTGAACAGGGGAATATCGATTGTTTGAAGCAGAATCTGCTACAAGAAAACTGGAGTAGGGTTTACAATAGCAATAGTTTAAATGACAAATATGATAGTTTCATTAATATTTTAAGGTTTCATATTACTATGAGTTGTCCAGTTAAAAAAGTCCCTGTAAAGAACAAATTAGACAAGATTGAAGAGTGGATAACTGATGATATCCTTGCAGAAAGAAAGGTTAAAGATGCATATGATGAATTCAAACTATCTAGAAATATGTTTAATGAAGATAATTACAAAGCTCTAAAGAAAAATTATACAAGAGAAGTAAAAAGAGCGAAATGTAAGAAAACAGCTGAAATTTTGAATAATAGTGTGTACTTTAACACAGCAGTGTGGGATGTAATAAACAAAAATAGGCAAGTAGCTCATGTAGTTGCTTATACTAGTGTCCCCAGAATAATTAACGAAAATAACAAATATATTGATGATAGTGTAGACATTTGTAATTTCTTTAACAGATATTATCAACTGGTTGCTAAGGATCTTCAAAAATCTCTTAATACAGGTATTAGTGATGCAAACATGAGGAATACTGAGGGGATTCAGAACGAATTAAAATTCCACCCAGTATGCCAAGACGAGTTGTCAAATATCATTGATAGTTTAAATAATAAAAAAACTGTAGGAATGGATGGGGTATCCAGTAAAATTCTGAAAGAATGTAAAGATCAATTGTTAGACCCTTTGATTCATCTGATCAATCATTCATTAGAACAAGGTGTTTTTCCAGATAACTTAAAAGAGGGGAAGATCTTGCCAATCTTCAAAAGTGGTGATAGAGAAAAGGTAGAAAACTATAGGCCCATTAGTATTTTAAATGTAATAAGTAAAATTTTTGAAAGAGTAGTTCTAAATAGGTTACTTCTGCACCTTCAAAAAGCTAACTTTATCTGTGATGAACAGCATTGCTTCCAGAAAGGGAGATCAACAAAGACAGCCATAGTTTCTCTAGTAGATAAACTAATAGATATAATAGATTCAGGTGATAAAGCTACTGCAATCTTCTAGATCTGTCAAAGGCATTTGATTGTGTTAATCATAGAACTTTATTGGAAATACTGCAAAATGTAGGTGTAAATGGGGTTGAACTGAAATGGTTTGAATCATATCTTATTGGGAGAAAACAATGTGTAGAACTAACTACAGTAGTTGGTAATAGTATAGTAAAGAATAAATCTAATAAATTAGAGGTGCAAGCTGGAGTGCCTCAGGGGTCAATACTAGGTCCATTGCTTTTTTTGTTATATGTCAACCGTTTACCTAAAGAATTAATTAGTGGTAGAGCCCTCTTATTTGCTGATGATACATCACTCATTTTCAGCAATTCCATTCTAGATAATTTAGAAATAAGTGCCCATATAGGTGTGCAGTCCATTGTCTAATTTTTAAATCAGTTGAAATTAACTATAAATAGTAAAAAAAGCCAATACCTTCAATTCAAAAACAAACATAATTTAAATGAAGATATAGGGCTATAAACGTGTTTGTAAACGATAATCAATTAGACCGGGAAGAAAAAATTGCATTTCTAGGAGTTACGTTGGATAGACGATTGACCTGGACTCCATACATTGAGAAAATATGTAGTAAAATTTCATCTGGGGTATTTGTCCTGCGACAGCTCGCTAGATTGAATGACAAAAAGTTACTTTTTACAGCTTACCATGGGCTCTTACTGTCACATATTAGGTATGCTATCTTAGTATGGGGTAATTCATCAAAACAAAATCTTGATAGGGTGTTTAAGATCCAAAAGAGAGCGGTTAGGTGTATAGAAAGAGTAAATAGATTAGATTCATGTAGGCCGTTGTTCAAGAGACTTGGTCTCCTAACTGTACCCTGCTTATATGTGTATGAAGCTACTTTATATGTAAAAACGAATGATATTAACCAAAATCTTGATGTACATGATTATAATACAAGACGCCGAGGAGATTATCACTTGGTGAGTCACAATAGTAGCTTATTCAAACAAAAACCTAGTTATATTGGTAGGAAATTCTACAACAAGCTACCGCAGTTTTTGAAGAGTATTGAAAATATAGAAATATTTAAAAAACAATTGAAGAAATATTTAGTTGATAAAGCTTTTTATAGTGTACAAGAGTTCCTTTCACATCAAAATTGAGCCTCACCTCAACTAATTGAAGTAATTATGGTATCTAGTGTATAATATTGTTGATCTGACTTGTCTTATACTCCTTAACTGAGTCTCCAAGACGTAATCTACAAAAAAAATAAAAATATTCTCCAGATTTTCTTGCAATTCTCATCGTCCTTTTCATCCTTCTCTCCTACTTCTTTTTCTCTACTCTTAGTCTTTCTTTATTTTTCTTATTTCTTCCTTATCGTTCTTCTTCATCTTTCTTATCCTCCTTCCTTTTTTTCCTCTCCTCCTCTTTCTTCTCTCCTACTTCGTCCTCTTCTTCTACTCTTTTCTCTCCTTCTTTTTCTTCACCCTATTCCTTTTATCTCCATTTCCCTCTTCTTTTTTCTTTTTCCTTCCCATGTTACTTCTCATTTTTCTCTTTCACCTCTTCCATTGTCTGCCTTTCAATGTGTTTTTCCCATCTCTCTCCATTCTTCTTCCCCTTCTTTCTCTCTTCCGTCTATCTCCTTTTTCGCCCCACATTCACCTCCATATTCTCTTCTATCACCTTTCAACAATTCCCTTACTTATCCGTCTCTTCCTTGAACCGTTCTTCTCCATATGCAACCATAGAACTATATTACTATAGAACTATATATTGTAATATAGCTCTACGTATGCAACGTGGAATGTTAATCTGTACATGTCATATTATTCCTCTTCACCAGAGAGTGAGAGAGTGAGAGAGACGATCCAAAAATCTGAC